>DVPR01000893.1:0-12154 GCA_018239345.1 Oxynetra stangelandi | reverse complement strand
TGTTTTTTGCGTCGCATACTACATCATCACTACTGTTCATTATGACACCAGGCGGGGCTTAACGACTTGAATCATTTCGAAACGAAATGTATTTATTTTGAGCCATTTAAAATATCACACGCTTGTAGCATATGTCATTTATTAACCGCTCAACCGCCTTGAAACACGAAGGAAATGCAATTATATACATATCACTTCAACTATTACAGATTAACTTGTAACTAATTGTAATGTATTTATTTTATCCAAGACGGCCGAATGTTACAATCGTTTCATCGATAAAAGGTCAAGAACCGATTTTCTTATTCTCATTCCAGATTTTTTCAGTCATTACCGGTTCCCTTCGAGAGCCGTGTCGATATATTTTAACGGCCCGATAGCTGCATGACAAGGCACTTTCAAGAAACACTCACCATAAACATTTCAATATTTTCTTGCAGTAAAGGTTGATCGGGCTATGTGTAGCACAAATAAAATACCTCTTAAATATATTTTGTAAAGAAAAAAAATGCCATTTAAATTTTTTAAAGTAACGACTATTTGAAAGAAACAAATCGGTGCCGCATATTTTGGCATTCACGTATCACTGCGTTATACTTAAAACTTTGTATAAGTGCATATTACAACGGGTGATGATTACCATTAACAATGATTTCGCTGCTGCTGGTGCATCCGCACACTTGACGTCATTTTCAGAGTCCGATTACAGACCAGTGCTGGGAGTTACACAGAGTAAATTCAGCTTTGTTAGAGATAAGATTTATTTACTTATTGTTAGCTTAAGCCGCTATAGAATATCTGTACGTAAAACAAAATACGACTTTTGAGATATTGAAATAACAATAAAGCATACGTATATATTATGTACTACGAGATCACTGTAGAACATAGACAGCCATGCATTTGCAGATAGGATTGAAAACTCGAGATTAGTCATAAACGACTCGGCTCTTGTCCTAACCTAACCCTGAGCACTAAGTCGGAGTGAACGCACCAATAATAATTTCCGTTCATTTATACCGCCTGATCAAAGCGTAATTCTATATTTCTAACATTTAAGCTATTAAATATCCACGTCTTACTTCAAATGGAAAGAAAAAATTATAATTCGACGAAACTCCGTTATGGTGGTGAATCCACATTAGTGGAGTTTCTTAAAATGATGAAAGAATGAAAAATAATAAAAAGTAACAGATGTTGATATTATTCTTAGATCAATTAAATCAGATTAACATCGTTTAGTTATGTATAAATAATTTAATAACTCATAATTGTAACATTATTTTAATAGCAGTTACAAGTATAAACAGTATTTAAGTAAGTAAGTAAGTAAGCCTATCTATAATTTGTAGGTTAAACTTGTCATTTCTGAACCTTAATAATACGTGTAGTGATTTATTCTCAATATTTATACGTGCATTGTTACCTACTTGGCGTTGGTAAAATCACACATCGATTCGAAACGATATAAACTATTTGATTTACGTTAGTGTGAAAGTAGAAATAAAGTATTTATATATTTTCAATTATTATGTTTATATAGTGCACATTAGTGCCAATGATAATAATAAGTTTGATGACAGAAAGGTCAGATGGAACTGTCCATTGCATATTATATATTGATATGGATTCATCCCAAAAAATATGTTTTTACTAAAGAATCATCTGTTGTACATGTAGAATAAAAAATATCTACTCTGTATAACAAGAGAACAACTACATTAACTGCTAACGACGAAAATTTCATACAAAAGATCACTCGTATCTACGATTTAGTGATTGAGTAAAAATAAAAGTATTTCATGGACCGTTTTAACATAAATTAAATTTTACAATATGCACATTGCAAGGCTCTGTGATAGTAATTCGGACGACACGTGCGCTTCAGACAACGAACGGACCTACTACCTTAAAATGATTTTTAACAACAGTAATCATACAACTAAATCTTGTTTGAAAACAAAAAAAGTTCGTATATTTTTATCCATAATAAATTTCATTCGTTAATTTTTAATACAGTTATATATGTATCTATTTTAGAACGCATTCATCCACTGACAAATAATTAGAGACCTAACTATGAAACTTTCTATATACCTACTCGACATCCAAGTATCAAGATGCGTTCCATCATGTACATATCCTCCTATATCAAAATCTTCCTCTAAAATACTTAAGTTCGATAAACTGTGAAAATGAATAAGTGTTTCGCTAATATGACAATAACATCTTTATAATTTATATTTAGTCCGAAAGAACATTGACGGCACAGCGCTTCGGTCATTTAGCGGATAGACTGTAATTGGAACCGCGTGATACGTCCACGACTGTTCACCATACGTACCATTACAATGTATTGCTTGCGTGCATTTTACACAACAATATTCTATTCTACAAAAATCAAATATCGATTCGCTAATTATTCTTATTGATTCAAAGCGTCTTAAGTGGCCTATATGTATCATAGATTCGTACTTAAATAGAAAATGGCTGCAGTATATTTATAGCATTTCATAGAACACGGAATGATACGACCACCTGACAGAATCTACCGCGGTGTTGCCAGATAAGAATATTTTTTTGTACCCACTGACACTCCTAAAAGTTAATAATATTTAAGACTTTTTTATTTGATTCCAATTAATCAAAAGACTTCACTGTATTTGTTTAACCACAATTGTATCTACTGGATTATATAAGTTTCCCAATACACAATCAGCAGTAATATTATCATTATCAATTGTGGTTGCAAAATATGTATAAATTGGTTAAAATCACCAAAATAACCCTTATCGATGTAATTAATGAATTAAATCTAAATTAATGAATTCCTCTATATCGTTATTATAACAGCCCGAGAGTGCTTTAGGTGCAGACAATTTTCAAACCGCGAATAAGCACTTCTACATTCAAAACAAATGACTGTCACTAATGCAGGTATAATGATTACTGGGGTCTACTGCACGTTAACTGAATAATTAATGATAATAATAACGTAAGTGTATGATATTAAATCTAATCAATAGTTATGTTCTTCTAATACTATGCGCAGATAAATAAATGAATAAAATTTATTAAGTAAATTATGAATAATTGAAAATGAGATGCGATATTTATATAAAAACAAAGTTTGTAGCAAAAAATAAACGTACAATATGGAAATTGTTTTATCAAAATATTTCCCGTATTAACATATTTTAACGTTTATCCCGAAACTAACAACATATAAAAATAGTAAATTATCAAATTAAAAAATAGCAACAAGTCAAGTTTTATTACAAGTCAAAAACCTAGATAAATTTTTAAATAACTTAACTTTTAAATAACTACTGTAAATAATACTCAAAAATATATATAAAGTAATTTCATTGCTCAAAGATTGCTCCGATACTGTTAAAAGCAGATATGCAGATCGAAATATTTATACACAATTACAAGATTTCCTTAACGTTTTGTTTAAATAACTATACGGATGAGTGATTTATTTTTTATTCGTTCCACAATATAATTGTACCTGTTGCATGTCATTATTTGTCAAACGTATGCAGCATTGAATTAAATATCGTATCGTAAATTGTTGGACACAACGCGACCTACTTTTTTGGGTTGATTCGTTTCTTACAATTTTGTAATACTTACCTGTTTTCCGTGTTGAAGATCTTTTCTAAAGATATTGCTGAGTACATTGGGTGTAATGTAAGAAAGCAATTTATTTATATACCATAAACAATATTGAGACGAAATTGCAGATTACAATAACTTTTAAATTATACACTTATAAACAATAAACTTTGGAAAAAAATTATAAACAATAAACTTTCGAAGTCTTCGTATTTACCAACTACGGATAGCAGAGAAACTAAGTTTTGTTAACTGGATAAATATATACTAATAATCCTATTCGTACCATCCCGTTCGGAGGACGCGATAGGTGCCACGGGCGGTAATGATTCCTTGTGGCTTCTGGGTGCTCGATTGTAACATTCTGTATATAAAAGGCGGCTTGAGGTTCGCAAACGTTGGCTGAACTTGTGACTTTTGACTGCTTTTGATAAATACCCAAAAAACTGACACTAAAATAAAAGCTTAAGTATGATGAATTATGAGAAGAAAAGTAGCAGAAAATCTTATTAATTTTGTTTTACAACTAAACAGCGTAGTATTGAGATGCCACTTATTGCGATGTATCACCAAGAAAATAACGAAAACAGAATGAAAAATACCAAAAACATATATATTTAATTAATCTGATATACGTATAAAAGACGTTTTTAGTAATTTTACAATAAAATCAATTACTCTGATACTAGGCATTAAGAAACACGCAATTTAAATTAATTAATTTTGGCATTTACTTATCAACTTTAGAGCTTATAAATAAGCTTTTAAAATTTGTGAATCATTAATATATACATATATCACATACAAAAATTCTAGAACACTGCCATGCGCCATTTGAACGGAGATAATATATAATAATAGCATTTATTTTCTTATCGTGAAACGCGTAATGATTCAAACAGGAACACTATACAAAACAGTCTTTTTATGTATTTGTCCTATTTATTTATTATTTTTATGTAAGCAGTGGTTGCTGTAAGTCAAGTCCAGCTGTGAACAACTTTGAATAGGCCTGAAGTAATAAGACAGTAAACATCGAACAGTGCAATTTGGGTGACCGGTTTATAAGACTATTACAAAGTATTCATAGGTCACACGATTCTCATTTATCTGATAATATTTCTGAGAAAATTCGTATTTTAATGTTGTTAAGTTTAAGAGCAGCTCTTTGGCGACGATATGTTAATAATGTTATTTACATATTTAAGTTCGATCCGTTACACAGCCTATGAATTGGTCAAATGTTTTGTATACGCAGGCAGGCAGGTATAATGTGTTTATTCACGCCAGTTCATCGCTACGACTATGTTATGAGTGCTACGGGAGGCTTAGTTGTAATTACAAAGTATAAATATGCTGAGGAAATTTAACGTTCTGTGTAAACTGGACGTTGTACCGAATTTTAATAAGATTATTATAGGCTTATGGCGCGATATAAGCACGACGACATTAGCATTTAATTATGTGAATTAAGCCTCGAAACGGCTTTTGATGCCGTTTGAAAAATAAATGTTAAAACTAGTCGTAAAAGGCAATGTACAAGGCTATCATTACGTATCTAGCGCTATCTCTAAACCTAGATCAGATATTGATCTAACCCGAAAGTTTGTCATAGTTCAAACGCTTTAACATCAGATACTGATCAAACGCGTCATAATAGTGAGTGTTAGTAGATTCCTAATACATTTTTATTTCATATTTAATTACACAGTAATAGTGACAATTACGAGGCCTTAAGTTATAATTATCCGCTTGTATTATAAATCATATGATTGGATATTTTGTTATGCAACTATTTAATAAATAATGAGGCTATCGAAGTTAGCTTTGTAACATTAATTTTATTCGATACTTCTATCGAAACTGAATAAAACGAATTAACTAGAAAGCAATTAACTAGAATATTTAATAGTAACTTATCCGCATAGGATAGCAATTATGCTTCACAATTCAATTCGAACAGAAATCGATTGCTATTAATTACATATAAAAACAATCTTATACAAATATTTGAACTGTGTAATGAGTTTGGAATGAAGCGAAATGAAGAACAATAACATATAGAAATGGTTTTACCGTGTTGCGCTTACCAAAACTAAGTCAAGGGAATCCTTTATAAAAAAAAATATACCACTAATAGTCGCACTAGTCACAGCAGTCACGCAATCATTAATGTCAATATCATACACTATTCAGAGCAACGGTATAATGGTACAATGCACACAATTTAATATCACTGTATTCCGTGGACTATCCCGAGATTGCAATCACTCGATGCTCAGGTGTGAGCGAGTGATGATTTTCAGAGCGACAACAAAAGGGCACGTGAATCGTACGAATCGTACAAGCGAACGGTACGGTGCGGTACGTGAATCGTAAAATTGCAATTGTACAGTGGAATCAAAGGAGACGAGCGCGCATAACGGAGGCGAGTGGACAATAACTTTATATTGAGCGGGCGGCAGCGGGCGCAGGAGTCATATTTACTAGTTTTAACCACTCGAGATGCGGTGTCGGTGATGAACGATAAGCGATAATGTAACGTTAATTCATTGTACGATAGCGGAATAATATTAATTATGTATTGTGCAATTATTTTGCATCGGAATAGAATTTGTGTATTGTGTTTGGATAAAAACGTTACGGGTTAAACAAGTTATATCGACATATGTACATTGTTTGGTCATGATTGTTTTTATCCATCGCTTTCTTATATACATACATATGTCGTCAAGGCTAATTCATTCTAGAGTCTTCCATTTTAATATTGAGCTTTGATTTGGAAGGATTCAGAACATTCACAAACAGTACAAATTCAGAAAGCTTTATGAGTTTTCTGCAATTGCAATGAATCAGGCATTTTTAAAATACACATACATAGTCAAATTAGTATCAAAACGTATGTGAGTTCAAAAGTAAGTTTGATATTTATTTTTTAATATTACTTTGATAAAAAAAGGGATTGGTGTTAATGACGATGAAATGTTATTCAAGTGAAAAGCAATAAGCGATGAGTATGAGTATAAATGAGATTTGTGTCAAATCGAAGTCGATAAAATATTTAAAAGTGATGATGATAAATTATGGTTCAAGTGAAGAGCGGTTAGCAATAAGTTACACAGAGCAATTGGAACTAAATGAACGATGCCTAACCAGAGTCAAAATTATCGTCTAAAATCTGACAAGAACGGAGACACCGTTATTATTGAAATATAGAATCGATATCTTTTGTATATTTTAGAGGGAAAAATATATAGATTTATATATTACTGAGATGTTTATTTTTAGATGAAATAACCATCGCTATTGGTACCTGTGATTACACATATTTGTGTTGATCACAGGTTGTTTTTCATCATAAAGAAATTAAAGTAGAGATTTAAAATGGTGTTAGCAGCACATAAATTATTTTGAAATTGATTAAAGATGGTTGCTACCCCAGCTATTATTGTTTTAATAAGACATATGTATCATCATAACTACATTTCGCGTGAGCAATACCACAGATACTGAAATACTCCTTAAAATATTTTAATTATGAAATAAAAAAACCACTTTGGTATGCTTCATTGTATTAGAAAAATATTTGGAAGATCATTGCCGGAAAGCTTTGGTGAATCACTCAATTGAAGTCATTAATTATTGACTACTTTAACTATCGGTTACTTTGGCGAGGTGTAAACGAAACGGTGATTAAAATGTTATGAACGTTAATCACAACTACATAGTACATCGTATCGGCGTTATATAATTTGGAGTACCGCTTATAATAAATTATCATGTCAGGGCAGTAAGCACGTCGCCAACATATTTTATGATGCAAGTACATATATATGTATACTTACTATTACAAGTACACATGCCATTTGCAGTAGGCGATGGTGTCCTATAAGTAACTACAAGTATAGAATTTTGGCAAGCAGCCTCGAATAACTTCATGACGAACTTCTTAAGAATAATGTCATATATTCACAAACATAACAGGTCGTTACCCGCACAGAAAATAAATTAAACTAGTGCTTCAAGATCAAGACGTGAACATTATATTTTATAATTAAGCTTCGAAATCTATTATATAATAATAATGAACTACTAAATCAGAAACATTATATTGGATATCTAATAGATAGCTTCAACGCGTCCGCTTTTAACTTGCTACCTATAAAACGTTACATAATAACTCACTACGAAATCTGTTCACGTACGCACCGACTATAATCGACACAGTCTGAGTAAAAAACCGTATTCCCGTTGAATTAAATGCATCAGAAACAATTGTACTGAAACCATTGCTTCTTCAACAGTTGTAATCGTAAAATCCAACCATTGGAGCGAGCATCGTACAACAAATACACATTATGAACATTTTTTCTGCTTTAGTGAGATATTAAGTAATCGTGACAAAATATTTTAAAAGTTCCTTACTCTCTTCGATTTCATTACACTTTCTAACCATGCACTGACGGAAATATTTATTATACATTAAATAAAGAAGTGCAAATGTGAGACATTAATAATATGCAATTCAAGAGGAGAAACATTCCTAATCACGAAAAAGACACCTATGCGCACATGTGATAATAAATATTTATTGGTAATCGCTAACTCTTTTAACTTGCACCATACACCCATCTATCATGGTACTCAATCAGCACACGTTGTGTCGCCCCGCACCGAGCTAACATAAGTTTGCTCGCGAGGACACCGCTCTAAGGGCCTGTATATATGATCACTTTTACTTCGCGCCTTTAATAACACATGTAAATATACGAACTGTATGAAACAAATGGATATAAACGTCTAATATTGTGCTATTTGAAATGATCTGTATGATATGTAACATTAAATTAAATAATGTTTAAATTTGAATATTTCGTTTTTAAACATCTACGTAGGAATGGGAATCATAAATTTGTGTAAGTTGTTATAGTTACAAAATTAAACTTTCTCACACTTGCATATTCTCTGAATAAATTTTGAACGATTGCCATACACAAAACAATACTTAATTCACTAGTTACCTGCGGCAGATAAAATATTGTTTATTAAAACCGTCATAGTTAAATAATTAATTTTAATTACTTATGTTTGATATCCACAATATCCGCAAAGTTAGACGCAAAAACGTTTATAAAGACGTGGGTCGCAAACTGTAGGTAATAAGCAAAAATTAATGAATAGAGTAGAATTTAATAAGAAAATATTCTGCTACATTCATATACACATGCAATTGTTAAATACAAGGAATATTTATGGCATAGTATTGACAGTAATCATCTTTACGGGTACTAGACATGGGATTCTGTCCTAATCCTAATTGCCCGGAAAACAGGTGGATACGCCAACATGCTGCTTCAGTTCGGATTGGCGAAGGGTCAGTCGAGTCTCTAAGTCAAAGTCTCAGTCCAACTCACCGCTTAAGAGTGCAGGCTTCGGAAGCGGGGTCGAAGTTCGAAGGTGGAAACACAGACGGCCTATAACGGGTCCGTTGGCTGGGTGGTGGAAGCGCCGATGTGAACCCATAGCCCGACCGAAAAACGACAAATCGGTATTCCGACGGTTTTTAGCGGGTATTCTGGAGTAGCAGGTGAGTCCTGCATCCCGCCCCCCAATCCCGGCTGGGTGAGATGCGTTAAAGCATTTTCCGAGGAAAAATTTGGTTAGTCGAGCAGTTATAGGGGTTTACTCGCTAACGCCATCTATTAATTATTATTATTTAGCAATAACAACAGGGAACGATTGCTAAACACGCCCGCCAAAATGTAGATAAGCTAATAGAAATTTGGTACTAGTTTCTGAGCCACCAAAGTAAGTGCTAACTGCGCAATAGTTACTTTACAGATTATTGGAGACCAGCAACCACGTGAAGACTACCAGCGCTTTATAGTATTATACAAATAAGTAAAAATATTATATTAAGTTAACGTTTTATTTTTATGAGCATTTCTTTTGAGTTTACTTACAGAATAGAAATTGCAATATAAAAAAAAAATAACAAAAAAATAACTATCACGCCTGGTCACTAGTGCGGTAGGCAGAGAGCACGGAGTGCCAAACATCTCTGTCCTTGCAAACCTGACGTGCTTTGTCTACATTCATCATTACAATATCATTCATAATTGCAAAATGAATTAAAAAATACGTATTTATCATTGTTTGTATTACGATATATTATTGATAAATTTTCATTACAAATAATTTATTTTGTGTATTCATGTATGAACTACAATTGTTCTATTAAAACGTAACAAAAATCAGCAAATTCTCCATTTAACTGCTACGGTTTATCGCTTCACTATTGTCAGTATTCTATTAGTTTCTTTTCGACAGTCTTTATTGTGCAACAAACGGGAGCATGGAAAATATTGATTCTTACGAACAATGAATGAAGAACGACCTTTATTTGTCATTGCAGTGATTAATTGATAATAATCAATGAATTTATAATTATAAATGAGCATTAATATTAATGTTTAGTATAATCAAATAAAACTTGCAATAGTGTAGGTATTATTTTGCAATCATTTTACAAAATTGCGCCCACGTGGAAAGCCTCTATAGTAGGCACAGGAATTCAGATCATCTGTTAAAAAGTCAGGGTAACTAAATTATCTCGTAAATCTCTAACGAAAACTATAAAAATTTTAACTACATCTATGAAAAAAATATAGCAGCTAATGTCTCCTATAGAGCCATCTAGTGTCGAATAGCAGAACTACGCTAGTCGTAGTTCTACATAAACTAACAGATGGCACTGTATAGTTATTCTTAAATATCGTAACTTCAAAGTCCAACCGTACATTTTTTCTGTAATGAAGAAAAATAAACAAACTTGAATGAGAAATAGAGGACAAAGGCTATATAAATGAAGTATTTTATTCGTTTTAGAAATGATATTCTGATAAGGTGTATATAGGACAGGCAATTAATTAGGCACACAATAGAATGTAATAAGATAATGAGAGTTAGGAAAGGACAGTATGTGGGTCCATTATCAACGATCGTTAATGCTAAGCTGTGTGCGCTCCCCAATCTTTCCGCGGTGTATTTTTAGCTCCAGCAGATAAGGGCACGGCGGTTTGCAATCATTGGCACAATATTGATACAACGAGAACGAACGCATTAATTAAATGCATAAATACCGAATCGTAGCGAGATTGTATTAATAACCTTATATTTTTCGTCCATATCTACATATGCGTATATAAAATTTTCCGTAGATAATTTTGGTCCGATCTTTTAAATACTTTTAAATACCGGCAGCAGAAGCAACGCGTCTGCGTCTAACTTCGAATACGACGGATATACTAGTTAACTTATTAATAGTCTCGTTAACAATTAAGCCAAACATCTCAGACATATAATCCTATTCGTATTGTCCTATTCGAGATTAATTGCAGTATATAAGACCAAATAGCTATTTGTGACTTCTATTTACTCGTTTTCTACTTCCGTTACATGTAAAAATAACATTTAAAATTAATTTAAATTCAATGACATTAAAGCATTTTATAATTAAATTATCGCCTTATTGGAATTTAATAATCATCCTGACATTAAGAGTTATCGCATGTTCTACTTCTTCTTATGACGGTAGAAATAATTCCAACTATCATTACTTTCTCAAAAACAATTTATTTTCCATTCTGGATCTTAAATAAAATTAAAGATAGTAATATAATTATGTAGTTAAATTATAATGCTATGATTTAAGTCGAATAACTCGTTACGATTTCACATATGTGTCTAATAGTTATGACTCATTTGACGCAGGAAGAGGTCACAAATGACGTTTTAAATATGTGATTGAAATATATTATGTCGAAATATCAAGGCCCAATGTAGAAAGATATTACACATGCCAGTTAATTTGACATTTTATTAATTATTCTAATGGTGGCAGTGATCTTCTGGTTATATAACAAAATGTATAAATAACAAATTATACTAGAGCGGTCATAACCTTGACACGTTTGCAGTTGTAAAGTTTTATGCAACAACGAGGGCGACTGAATCTTGTTTTCTTAACCCAGGACACATGCGCACCGCCCAACCGATAGTCGTTGATGGAGATAAGTAACTTTAGTTGTTAAGGAACTGTCTTGCTACAACTAGCGCTGCAGAAAGACCTCATAAAGACCTCATAACGCTTATTTCATACTTTATGGTAGTAATAATGTAAATGTTATCTGGATATTCAGGTCGATGTGTAGAACGTGGGCTCTTAAAAATATTAAAAAAAATAATTATATCAAATAAAAAAAAAAGCTCAAGAGTATGAAATCAATGAGCGTTGAAAATATAGCAGTAAACTTCTTAATTGGGTAACATTTAAATAAATCTACTTACATATTATTACAAGGAACGGTGCGGCACGTTAAACACTTGGTCCAGACCTTTATGTGTTATTTATCCGAAGTTTGTCTTGATATTTTTCACGTTTACTTCCAAAATACAGCTTCACCACTAAGCAGTAACTTCAATGATGATATATGTTGTAACCGTCGAGGCCCATAAGAATTTAAAATTTTAC
>DVPR01000892.1:0-12157 GCA_018239345.1 Oxynetra stangelandi | reverse complement strand
AATCTACACCAAAAATCACTTCGCGACATCACACACCGCTACCCAATTGGTAAAAGTCGCTAATCTCACTCTTCGAATACACGTCACCGAATCAGTCAAGCAGAGCCCAGCTGCAAGGGCCTGGCCTACTTATAAATGCGAAATTTCGTTTACATTAGGAACATAAAAAAGTAATTTTAAGCAAGTTTGGCAATTTCGAGTCGACCTTAAATTTACAAACTCTAAATCGAAACTCTAAATAAATGACGAGACAATTTCAAAACATTCACTCGACTCCAAAAGGGATACTCAACCATTTCGTCACATTACACGATTTTTTAACGCTAAGTGAGCGAAGACGCCTAACCTATCTAGCTATCACAGTCCTTTCTCAGTCTGACCCTTTCCTCAATAAATGCATCTCAAATTGTCATATCGTTGAAAAAACTGGTAACAACCTAAACTAGGCCTATTTAAATATAAGCTGATAGAACAAATTGAAAAAATTATTACATTTGGCAACTGTGTTATAGAGATAACTTAATAATCTCATCCAGTTAATTAAGAGTATGCATTAGTTAAATGTAATAGAACGTTTTGTAAGTAATAACAAACAAATATTTATGTTTTGATGGCAAAAGGTAACCTACGTTTTTGGCTTGCTTTCTCATTTAACTGAATCCATCAACGACTCTACATCTCTCCGAAACGAATATTCAATGTTTATTCGTTATATCGAATGCATATTGTTTAATATAAAGATTTGAGCATTTCCTCGATCACATCCTACACTTGCCAGATATTATCTCTTAACACTCGTAAATAATATTAACTTAATATGTCTACAAAATATGTATATTTATTATAAATAGGCACATCGTACCGGAAACATTCATCGCGAAATACTGTTATGTGGTATAAGAGCAATTCTTACTTTTAGATTTCAACGAAGAGTTTTAAATTCTAATCTCTGGTTCGATCTGGTTAGATATAACGAACGTTTTGACCGTATCGATAAGAATCACCGAGAAACCTAACTCTTACGTGGTAACTTAATATTACGGGGCAAAAATGCTATCTGTACTCGCTTTTAGAACGGTAACACTATTCGTGATGAGCCTTAGCAACTTACACTCGCGACAGACTTCCGATAGAGGATATAAACAATATCGGTATTTACAGATCGAAGCGTGTTTTACAGCGATCTGATCTATCATATAATATCATATTTAATTATGTTGATCTTACTTGGTATCGTAAAGCTCGCGTGAGCGAGTCGTATACTGGTAAATCGCCGCGGCCGGACGATCGATCGTTTCGGAGTCATGTTTGATACTTTAGAGCGTTTTTGAGTTAACGGCAATTCGCAACGCTCAATTGTAGAGACGATCGACGTACAAGTCGTGGTGCGGAGGCGGATGAGAGGTTGCCGGGTGCCACCGCGGCGGGGGCGCGGGTCACTGAGCCGGCAAGCAGGCCACTGGCGCCCCGGGGCCGACGGCGGGCTTGAACTCGGCACCACCGGCTGTCGAGAACTGTTGAAATGGAGGCGCATAGCATTGTGGGAAGTACAACTCGGGCTTCACCACTGCAGTTGCGGGAGGCAGCGGTCTTGGAGTCTTCGCGTCGGCTCGTCGCGCCTTTGCTGCGTGCGGGTTCATGTGGTTGTCGATGTGCTTCTTCACCTCCGGCTCTGTTGCGAACCGTCGCCGGCAGTTCGGCATCGGACAGCAGAATGGGCGATCACCCTGATGGGTCCGTGTATGCTGATCCAGGATCGCCTTCTGTCTGAAGTCTTTTCCGCACTGTGTGCATTTGTATGGCTTTTCGCCAGTATGGATGCGGAGATGTTGGTTGAGAATGGTCCGCTGACGGAAAAATCGAGGGCAATATACGCAACCGTATGGTTTTTCATTTGTGTGGATGCGGAGGTGCTGTGTGAGATGCGACTGCTGACGGAAACGCTTACCACATTCTGGGCATGGGTACGGCCGGGACTCAATGTGGATGCAACCGTGCTGGAGCAAGGTTGATTTTTGCTTAAACTCTTTTTGGCAAATCGGGCAACGAACGTATAGAGGCATCGCGCGCCCACCGAGTACATCTGGCAGCTTTCCACCTTTCAGATATTGAAGTGAGAGCCCAGAGCCAAAGACAGCATGGTTGAGACCCTTCGTGTCTTTAAAGTATGCTGGATACTGCGCCGTATCGCCTGGGGAGAAGCACGAACCACGTTGTTCACCATTCTGTCCATCCGCGTCTCCGAAGGTTGATTGAATTTCCTCTTTATTTTCGTCTGGTGGAAAAGGCACATCTTGAGGCCACAAAGTCGGAGTTGTCCCGTTCTTAAAGATGAGGTGTGGTGACACGTCTGCAAAAAGCGAACAGTTTGATCAGTCACTTATCCGGATCGATCAGGTCAGGATAATCGACGAGTGGGTTAATCGAACTTAGGACGGTTACAGGAACGTCCGGCGATCGGTTACGCGTCTCACGAACGCCCTCGGCTAAGCGGGCGACGAGGGGACCGAGAATTTGTTTGATAGGAAGGCCAATGGATGCGAGACCGAATCGAACGAGTGAGGGGTGGTAGGAATCGCCAGCGGCGCCGGCAATGACACGAGGCAGTCGAGTCAGTGCAGGCGGCGCGCGCGGGGAACTGGGAAGGGCATATATGTGTGAATAGCGCTCGCCTTGGTGTGTGCGGACGTGCTGGTTCAGGATGGCCTTCTGGCGGAAATGTTTGCCGCACTCGCCGCACGTATATGGCTTCTCACCGGAATGGATTCGCAGGTGCTGGTTCAGGATCGCGCGCTGCCGGAACGAGCGAGGACAGTAGACGCACGCGTAGGGTTTCTCGTTCGCGTGGATGCGGAGGTGCTGCGTGAGATGTGACTGCTGGCGGAACCGTTTGCCGCACTCGGGGCACCCATACGGTCGGGAATCTGTATGGATTCGCTCGTGTTGGAGTAGAGTAGACTTCTGTTTGAAGTCTTTACCACAAGTAAGACACTTGAAGAGGCGCAACTCGGAGTTGGGGTTGTGTTTCCGGGGTTTGGGTGGTTCAGGCTGCACGATGTCTGGTAAATGACGCAGATCGGGTGCCGCATATTGATCTAGTGGGCCTTCTAGTGAAAGTACTCCACCATTTTGTTTTAAGTAATGTAGAGGGAATCCACCAGTTCCAAGCATATGGCTGGTAGGCCTAGTTTCCTTGAAATATGGTGTAGCATATTGTTGCTGTAAGTCTGGTTGCGGTACGAAACACGGCGTTCGATCAAGATGATCTTGCGAAGAAGGTTGTGCTTGTTGCTGGTTTTGTAGCTGTTGTTCCACTTGCATGTGTTCAGGCGAGGTCTGTTGCTGTTGCTGAGCTTGCTGTTGCGCTTGTTGCTGAGCTTGTTGTTGAGCTAGCTGCTGAGCGGCTTCCTCTGCCGATGGATCAGGCGGCGGAGCCGGAGGATACGGTGATGGTGCAGGAGAAGCCAGCTGTGGTTCGGGTTGCGGTGAAGGTCCCCCAGGGCTCTGATGCTGCATCGTTTGATATCCGCCATCCAAAACTGCACCACCCCATTGAGTTCCAGGCGGTGCACGCTCGACTCCATCTTTGTAGAGTACGTATGGAGCAGTCGTATCTGGAAAGATTATATGGAATTAGTTTTTTGGGTAAATAAATAATATTGGTTAAATTTTTTAGTTATTTAATACCGTGAAATAGAAGTAGTTCGAAATTGTATGACATTATAATGATATAAAAGCTTTAATATAGACCTAGGTCTTGGTGTTGTGGCTACCATTTTTTATTCCGAGAAACTGTAAACAGGTAATTTTGTGAAGCGATTATACTCGTTTATCGAAAATTTGGGACTGGCGTGTGCTGCGGCCGCGATGTCGCGTGATGCCCGCGACCTACGCTCGCTGCGCCAAACGAAAAAGAATTTAATAAAAAGTCACATTGGACTTCGACTAGACATTTTCGATTTCACAATGGATATCCGGTGGAAGAAATAAATTACGCAAATGTCGTACGAAACATCTTTTTTCAAACATCTTTGTTGATATCATCATACCGCGAGTTCGTAATCAATGTAAGTGGCTGAATACATCACACTTAAGGCACTAAGAAATCTGATATGAAAATGAAGATTTCAATCTATGTCAGCACTAACAAAGCATAAGTGAGTTGATGTGAATTTGTTAACGTCCGACAAAAAAAAACTCATTGATAGCTTTTTTAAGAATGTTGTAATAAAACATATATGGTTATCAAAAGCAATTGAAACAGTGATAAAAAAGTGGTAGCTACGCGGTTTTGGCTTCGACTTTTTACACTGGGCATAAAATTATGTGCGCTTTTTTCGAAATTAATGTCATTTGCTATAATGGCGAAGGAAACCATCGTAAAGAAATCTACATACCTTAGAGCTCATTGGTTAGCGTGGTAGAGTATGGCTTTAACCCTCATCATGAGAAAAGATCCGTGTTCAAAGGTCGAAGAATCAATGAGTTGATGATAGTTCAAGAAACTTTATAGTTGTTAACGCAGTGTGCCAATAATGACTTTGAATACTGACAGTTTGTAGCCTTCAAAATCAACTAGCAGTGTACTATTGTGCGTAGTGACTTGTAAATTAGATACAGCGAGATTGTGACTTGTAAATTAGATACAGAGATTTATAGCAGAGATTCTCAAAGTTTTTTGGGCAGGAGACCCCTTTTCTAAAATCGATTGATACCTCAGATCCGCATATAATAACTAAAAATAATAACTTTAAAAATCCCATCTCTAGTTTTTTTCCCTATTGATACAAAGTATTTTATCTTGTACGAATTTGTGTACGCTTATTGACTAGTTGATTTTTTTTAAAATATAGATGCTTCTAACGGGATTTAATCGGATAAGGTATACATAGATATAAGTGTACCATGTATACCTTGCTTATTTCGGATGCACGAGAGACATATTTATTTTGCTCTTCTATATTTTAATCAGCAGACGGAACCATTTGCGTGCTCATTCTGGTAAACCAACTTTTCATTATTTTCTTTGATTGACATTATTTTTATATATTTATGACTGATTAGCAGCAGGAAGAACGAATAGGCAGATGTAAGTTATTGTAAGAGACGGTTATAATGGACATATAAGTGCCTCGTTAAAATAGCAATGATAAATCGTTTAGCTGTGAAAATGCTACTAACATGTATTGTAACAGCGCCTTAATTACTATAATTATTGCTATATTATATTCTAGAAGATACCACACAAGTCGGAGGAACTACGAAAGTGGTTATGTTTTCTAATGATTTACTTTCTCTACGTACTGTGTAAAAAAACAGAGGGAAACGCGGCCATTTTCTTTTCCCGCCCAAAGCGAAATGCAAATGGCGGATGCAGGGCCATTATCGTTTTGATGCCACCGTGTTGTTGTTACCCGATTAAATCTTAAATGTTCCGTAAAATTTACTTATCTAAAGGAAATGAAATAAGAAAAACGTTTTCCTAGACGGCAGTGTACAAATGACTATAATGGAGGACGATAATTATTTCTCTACATATTGTACGAGTATATATATGTTTTTTGTTCAGTTATCCCGGTTGAGACGGATATATTATGTATGTTTTCAGAAATGACGTTTCGACCAGTGCCATATATTTGATTATGTGTGGTTTAAAGAATATTATTTTAGTCAGTATGTAGTAATTTTTTTAAACCATAATTATGTCATAACGAAATCTAAAATAATCTAGTAAACCTATGAACGATTGTTTTTTGTTAATATATACATATGTTATGAAATACGTCGATGGTTATTATTATTATACCGATATTATTCGACACATTCCATCATTATATAGTTTATAATTTAGGCTACTATTCCATTATGAAATGTTTGTATAGCGAAGGAATTATTTTTCTAAATCAGTGCTTTAGAAAATGAACTCTTTTATATTTCCTACGATTAACTACTGAAAATTTCTCAGCCTAGGTATTCATTTTAGGATGGTTCATTAATTTGCTTTATCTTTGTAGGAATGAGTATTATTCTGTAGCGTTAATATAAAATCGGTAGCGGCCGGCGGCCGACTACAGATAAAAAATCTCGTTCAAATGTCAGATGAGTAATGGGAACTGAGTTGTGGTCACATTCACTCCGCGGTCAGTTTTTGACAGCGACCGAGTGGATCGGGTTTCGGTTGTCTGCCTACAGATTATAAAAGTTAATTTCAATGTTATTTCAAGTCTTCATCTGTATAATACTTGCATAAGTCTGTACGTTCGTTCTATTTCAATACTTTTGAACAAATACATGTACATACATCGCTAAGACTGGCCTCATATTTATTGTTTAAAATATCCCGATGCTTTGGTCGCATTTAAAAAACATTTCCCAACATACATCTTTGGGGTTTTTCGGGATGACACGAAAAGAGCTTTCTTTCAGTCATACGTGAGGTTAACCACTCATAATTTAAAAAAACCTGACAAAATGTATAAGGGAAAGAGATTAGAAAATACACGAATTATTGCATTCTGTTGTTCTTCTCCGAGAAAATCGAATCAGCATCACATCGAACGAAAATATCTTTATCAGTTGAATCTAAACAGGGAACGTTTACAAAAACGAATTACATCGTCATATCTTGGGCGCGCAGCTTCTAAAAAACAGAACTATCCATCTCAACCGTCGTCGTTAATAGGGCTGCTGATGTCCGACTGATAACTGGGCTGGTATTTCTGAGTGTATTCAGGATAAAAAAACACCCAGGATATGATAAGAGTTTACTGTTTTTCCACATCCCTAATGTTCCCTGATGTGTGTTTTGTATAATTAATTATTGAATTATGAGATTAATTGGTTGAAATAATAAGTAAGAAACCTGTAATATGTGGGTAAACTCAAGATATTCTTAAAATAATTTATATAGCTTTAATTTGATATTCCATTAAGTTCATTTGTTATTTCGTTCATCAGTAAATCGGATTTAATAATACATTTCACTTATGTTTCGATTCTTTATTACTATTACTCCATGTATATACCAGACTCACATACGATACATATTTTCAAATAAAAATTATTTCAGCAACCCTGTACATTAATAACCTCAGTGGATCGGCTAAAAGCCGTCGGATCGTGCTACTGCATAATTATCTCGGCCACAATCGCCACGTCGATATCTCGATATCGGAACGTGACTGTGTTACCATTTATTATTTCGAAAATCCACTGAATGTAGCTTCATTTGAACATGCATTTGTTAGGACGCATGTACCGAAAGGGTGGGATGCGAGAGGGAAATGATTAATGAGCGCAGTCAGATGCAAAATATGGTTATGTATATGTAATTCGATACATGTTAGTATGATGTGTTCGATGTATAACATACTCTGCTTTCCAGACACCCGAAGTAACTTGAACGGTGTGGTTATATTTAACCCTGTAGGTAGGCATCGTGCCGCAACAGCTTGTAGCTTGGAAGTCTCGTTGGTCCAGTGGTTAGGGGACTTGCTGAGTTTGGGGTTTTGGTTCGCATTCGCATTCAAATTTAGGACAAATAATTGTATGACGAGGTGGCTGTGTGTGAAGTTTTCCCAAGATATTGATGTCGCGAGATAGTTAAAAACTGCGAGATTTTCGACGAACATAACAGGATTATCTAGACTACGCGTACGTAAACCAACTTGAAGCGCTTTTAACTAAAATACAACAAGCTTAAAATGTTATTTTAAAAAGATAACACGCTAAGTGGCAAGATTTCTATTTTAGTGCTAGATAAGATAAAATATAACTAATTATATTTTTATTAAATGTGTACATGCATTAATAAATAAATATAATTCAATGAAGCGTTAGAGTTCCATTATGGAGCTTCACAAAAAGTGAAAAGTGCTTCACGTTACATCACAAGAAATATTATTACTTCTTAGTTTCTCTTATAGTGTACGTAAGTGAGAATCATTCGAGAATAAATTAATAGCAATGCTTGAATGACATGAAAATTATATTAGATCTTTTTGCATGATACGATTAACATTACTTTCTCCACTAAACTCAACGTTTATCTCAATCATTATCATTTGTTTGTGTTGATACATATCTCGTATTAAAAGCGGGCCCTTCATGCTTTGGTAACAGGTTAATAACTATTACTTGGGCATTATTTTACTGTTATTTTTACCTCGTGTATACAGACAGAAGTATTCGATATATGCATGGGTTATACCGCTATTAATCATTTATTTTATATAAATGTGTATAAAAGTGTTGCCTATGATATAAATGTATCTATACATATACGAGTACATTTCAATAGAGAAATTTTGTATATTCAATTATGTTGTTCGTATATCTCCGTTCAATGCTGAATTAAGTTAAGCCCTGTGTGCATATTTCCTTTCTGTATATAGCAGACATTTGGAAAAAATGTTCTAAGTCTAATAAAAAAAGAAACTACACGAAATATTCCATTAATTATGTGTCCTAATATATTAAGTAGTTTTACGGATCTCTTTTATTAATCCACATAACTTATTAGTCAATGTGATTAGACATTGGTCAGAAGTTAAAACAAAGTAATGTAATTTGTGCTTTCAGACTTAGCGCCATCGGGCTTATTGCGTTGCAGGCAGATACGACTACACTCAAAGCTGTGGAATTTTACCCGTTTCGTGAATAAAAATTTAATTGGTCGCTCGCGTTTTTCTTTTTAACATTGTACTATTGAGTATTATTGTTGGTGTAGTGATCAGTGGACTTGCCTGCTAACCCAGGTTTGTTCTGTCTGGTCATAAAAAAATATTTGTCTATATTTATGTGTGTATGCAATATAACAGCCGTTTGGTCACTATGGCATAGGCTTTGCCTAGTTAGGGCGTGTGTCATTTGACAAAATATATTTATATCTTATTAGGTAAAGTGACTCAGAAACAATTATTTTTGTCACGGTAGTAATAGATAATCTTATATCACGATACCTATTAAAGGTGAATGCATAAACGGATGAATATTATTATCAAATGTATTATTTAATGCCATCTCTCGGGTTATAGAGTATGTTGCATAATTATATATTTATTTATTTATAATACCAAGAAGAGTGGGCAGGATATTAAGAATAAAGTCTCAACGAAATAGTTTTCTGAACTTAAGAGATACATGATATTATTAATGTCCAATAATAAATTATCAAAGCGAAAATGGTTTGTTTTCTCGATTTGCGTATTCAATATTCTGTAATATCGTCCATGTATACTCGTATATTTTAGCAAAACATATAATTATCACCATGTTATCAACAACTCATGTTAACCGGTCTATCATCTTTTTGTTGATGTATAATTATAATAGGATTTTTTTTCTAAAATAACAAGGACACGCTTTTTGAAAGACCGTAAAGGTAAATTTGCCAGTAACGGCCTATCATAAGATATGTGTAGACATATGATATGCTATGAATGCAAAACCCAGTATGCGAACATATAGTCATTTCGGATGTGTCATTCCAAACAATAGTTAAGCAATAACTAAAAAATATTTATTTATTTTTGTGTAATCAATGTACTCGATAAACAACGTTCAGATTCTAGACTAGACTATTTCATGCATATTTATATCACGCGGTACACACAAACATACATAAATTCAGTAACGTTATTATTATAGATCCATCTACAATCATTTTGTAATATTCAAATATTGCACCAAAGTTCTCGTCACTTCCACGGGTGTTCTATTATATTTTTAGTATTTTATTTTCGTTTGTTTTTATAGTGTTATGTATTTTCAATGATAAATTATGAACCTGTGTCGATAATTTGACATTATAATTGAACCTTTTTGTGTTGTTTTAAATGTCAACTACATATTTTTTTTGTAAAGTTGCCATTGATTCGATCATTATTTTATTTCAAGTCACTATTTTTAGCATAGCATTGATGCTGCTATTGAATATTACTGTGCTTTTAATGAATATTGTTTGTAATCGAATTCATGTCGTTTTTTGTTGAATACGGAATACCTAATGAGCATCTCATGTAGTCGTAGTATTAGTAATTCCCAAGTATCTTAGTTTCTATTGAAATTGGACAAATAATTCATGTCTTTTGTATATCTTTTATTTTATATATCACCCACTATATCCTAAGAAAATACGCAATTGAAAATAGACCATTAAAAGTCAGATATTTGGTTAACAAACTGCTGTTTTATTACAGGTTATAACTTTAATTTCGTGTTTCGCTTTTCGTATCAGTAGAATATTGGAATAATCTCTAAGAATGGACACGCCTAAGTAGAATCTAGCGTGACAGAAAGTAGTATATCCTTTTTAATATTTTCGGTAACCATCATTAACTATATTAAGGCAGACGGCATATTAATAGCGAGCATAATTCATTTAACACAAATCTTTTAGCTATTACCAACAACCGTTGCGTTCGCACGAAAACAAAAGTGAATGTTTTTTTAAGTTGTTTCACACTATCCGCGATGTCACTTTTCATTATTGGCAGAGCGGTGACACAAACCCGTTTGAAACGGGGTGGATTAGACTCCTATGCGGCATTCGCTCGAGTGGTCCGAACGAAAGCGACAGTGGCTTATGTGTCGCGAATATCGTGCTCGCGTTTCATTAACACGAGCAAACGAACGTTGCACTTCAGTGACGCCGTTTCATGTCTGGAGACAAAGATTTATTAACGCATAACATCTGTTTATAATCGGGCCTCGGATAAATAATACCGGAGGAAACGCGGCCGCTCGACAGCGATGTTTTAATGACGTGTACTAAGTTTGAATCTTGCGCGCCCGGATGGCTTCACATGTGGGGTGTCATTTCGAATTAACTTCTTTTTTGTCTTAACCCTTTTTAAATTATAGCGTTCGGATGACGTACCGACGGAGCCGCGGCCATGGGAATGCAGCTACCCCACCGTGGCGTACGCACTTGCGCCACCGTGATGGGAAGAGACTGCCTGTCAAATGGTAAAGAGCCGTGCAACATATGTCGACATAAATGAATAAGACGTATGTACATGTTTGAGTAGTATTTAGATAGTGGCATTTGTTTGTATGAACTCGATGTCGAAGGAATTTGAGAAATGAAATTCTTCATACTTCCCTACAGCTTGATTCAATACATCGAAGTTAAGATGTAACAGAAGTGTCTTCGTTCATACATTACGTTATCTTTGAAGAGGTTATGATCTATTTGCAACAAAGTAATGACGCTTCAGTTATAAAAGTATATAGCATGTGCTGTACTGAGCGATGAGAATAGGGTACAAATTAAAGGGATCATTCATTCACATGTGGCATGGGCCGTGAGGGTGTCATTATGTCCTTTGTTCAAACGAAATATTTTGTCTTTCAGTTTTCAAAGCAAGTGGGTTCTGAATGGCGTATAAAATCTAGGAACGCTTTAAACTTGATACCATTAGCTGGAGGCTGCTCGCGTCTTTGCGAGGGATTTATGGCGGAAAAAGGTATTCATGATTTCGGTGCCATAATGCCTTTTAGTATCAGCACATTATAATGCTACAGTGAGATTATAAATGCAAAAAATATATAAAAAGCAGTATGAAACATTTCTTCTGTACTTTGTATCATTAAATTATATAAATTAATGTATATACACATTTCAATTGCAATTTAAATAATGTTTTATGATTACGAATTTAAAATGAAAACGAACGATATTCAAGTTTTATATTTTACTATAGATCTTTAGTCTCACATAATCGTATTTATAACAATGTTAAAAGCCTTTAATTGTTCGATGAGCGTTAGTGATTTGAATATAGTCATTGAGACGTCAGCGGAGACCAGAGCAAAAACAATAGGTCGAGCAATGTGAGGCAGTAGGCTGTTCGAGCGCACAAACTGGTCCAACGAGACTCGCCCCTTCCTGCGTTAGTACAGTCAGCAGCACGAATATATAACTAGTTACGAACACTGATAGATATTGTCCTTTTTACGACCAGTAAGCTTTCATAGCCTACGAATGTGTAGAGATTAGGAACTGTTACAAAATTAGTGTTTTAAAAATACACTTTTAATCATTTCGAGATATCACGCACCAGGCGCCGTGAACAAGTATCAGAAGAAATTCAAATTAAGTTCACACTTTTCACGCCATATTCGTGAGGGTTCAATAACACTAATCATTAAATCA
>DVPR01000891.1:0-12158 GCA_018239345.1 Oxynetra stangelandi | reverse complement strand
CGTGTTCGACATCAAGCCGCTCGAGCGCGTCACCAAGCGCAACAACGTCATCACCATCGACGTGCGCCCCGAGCCGCGCGACCCGCGCCGCCAGCCGCGCCCGCCCGAGCGCGCCCGCGACCGCCCGCGCGCGCTCGACGCCTACCTCGACCGCCTGCAGCTGCCCGACCTCAAGAGGATCAACAAGCTGCCGCCGATCCCCAAGCTGCCCCGCGACCGGCCCCACGACGAGCCGGGCCCGCCCAAGCGGAGGAAGGAGATGGCGCGCGAGCGCAAGAAGCGCCGCGAGGGCAAGCAGCTCCCCGCGCCGGACCCCGCTGCCGCCTCGCCCGACAAGCGCGCGAGGGTGCGCGACCGCAAGCTCAAGGCGAAGGAGCGCGCGGAGGCGGAGGAGAACCCGCCGGAGCCGGAGGTGGTCGCTTTTAAGGAGCTCAAAAACTATAACAAGGAGCGCTACATGCGCCGCAACAAGCAGAAGTCCGAAAGCCCCGAGCGGCCCGAGGAGCGACCCGAGGAGGCTAAGCCCCCGCCCGATACCGAACCAGCAAGTAAGATATCTCCCTATGTTAGAGCGCGAGGTTGAGCGACCGCCGCCCGTACGGTGCCGAACTGTGATACTAGGTTACTAGAAGCGAATTGAAGCCGCCTATTGTGTAATAATAAATTATTTTTCAATTGTTTGACTATTATGTTGATATTTCTCGTCGGATACGCACCCTCTATTATTAAGTTTCCTCGAGCATCTCTTTGAATGAAGATTCCGTTTAATGACGCACACGAGTCAAGTTAGACTTTCATATTCGCCCGTAACATTTATTTATCATTATATATTTCCACTCGAGATCTGTAACAACATTAATTTAACCTTTGAATTCAAACTTTTGCCACCTGCGCTTTATGCTGTCGTCAATCATCTTGCATTCAGTGGACTCAATGGAGTTAGTGAATAACAAAAATTCACTTGGAAACATAGAGAGAAGATTGTCAATGTGTAAAAGTAGACAAGGAGAGAGAAATGTAAGGAAACCAGGTGAAGGATGCTGCCGATAATATATTAAGACAATTTCATCCAGTGAGCTGATTTATAGACCCATTTGGCTTACGATTGCTCGTATCTTCTGCTATGCTCTTAACAAAACGGTGAACGTGTATTAAGAAAATTTTGGTGATTAAGCTTCTATTTATAATAATTACAACTTATTATCCACTCATTGAGTGATAATTACGAAATACGTTTCTACGTACTACGTAATACATAATTACGTTAAATAGTGATTATAAGGAGCATTTTAGTTTTTCACGTCAGTTGTGAACATTTCTTATAAAGTCTTGTAATCATTTGACATTTTTGATCAATACCATATTGCGACTGGTCAAAAACGTAAATGAGCAGTGGGTGATTTTAGTCACATATTCTATTTATTTATTGAAAAATTTGCACGCATAAAATGTTCACTGTCACATCCAATGAATCAACAGTTTAAAAAAAATAGTCACCTCAGTTCCTCGTGCAATCGCCATGCCATTAAGACCAGCATAAAAAATTATTGCAAAAAATATTTCAAACGTATACTTACATTATATATTTAATATGTTGTTATTATACATATACATATAATTGTAACACGAAAAAAAAAATTCAATATGAAACGATGTCGAACTATGGATTTTTCTAAATGATATAGTTTACCTCGTTTTTTATTCCAAATATGAAATAACCTGTATTCTATAACATTTCTTCAATACATACTGTCTTCTCTCGATTCAGAAGCACATCTACGAAATGGGTAAGGGGGTCTATGACGATGTGTCCTCGCTCGTACATAATAAAAAATTATTCACTTCTAAATTATATTTAATTTATAATTGTATCTGTTTAGGCATTCAACGCCATGTCAATGGCGTTCCCGCTACATTCTATCAATTGTTTTCCTCGGCGTTGAAAGAAACTTCTGGATACACCACATACACTATATTTCGTAAAAGTTTTCATACATATTTGTTGATACAGAGACTCGTTAGCGACGGAATTAAAATAGTTTTTATTATAATTTATGTGGGCTCTTGGAGATACGAGTCAAAGCAATAGAAATACTTATACTGTTATATGTTTTATGACATGTTTCGCTAATGCACTCCACAGTACTATTTTTATTGTTATTTTTTTATAATTCATATTTCATTAAATTAATTTTAATTTTGAATAAAAAATTAATTTTAATGATATATCGTGTCTGTTGCACCAATTAATTATTGGTGCTGTAATGCAGCAAATGTGGTATGTAATTAATTCTGTTTATATATTTTGTGGTATATAACAATTTTATGTTTAAAGTTTATCAAAAATAGTAAAGTAATTTTGATAGAAATCTGTAGACCGTGTTTCTTTAACTTTTATATATACTACCTATATATGTAATAAATCTTTATTTATTGTAAACCAATGAATACGACCTATACCGAGTTACTTTAACCAAACTTTCAAATGATCGATATAAATCTATTTTATATCCAACGGAATATCTTTAACAAGCTTTCTTTAACCGAGGCCATAAGTTGGAATCGCACGAACCATGCCTCGCACTGCGAGCTGGAATGGTAGATTGGAGAAGACACCGTAAATCGTGGAAGCTACGCAAGAACCATCGCGACTTCGTGACAAGTGATCTTCGGATTCCTTCCTACGATCCGGTTCACTGTTTCTCAATCAGCAGTGACGACTGCCCTGAACTGGAAGGCTTCACAGGAGATATTGACGCAGACACAGTTATAAACAAGTTAATGTTCGGCTAGACATATTTGTTGTAAGGCGATAATATCGCCTTAAGAAGGCTTAATGGAGGCGGGAATAACTGAGTACAAATGTTGTTTGCCTTAAAGTTTAGTGTAGTTTTTGTAGAGGTACCATGGTCACCGTGGTCCTAATTCAGCAGATTTCATTTACATTTAATACGGCAAACATCTTAGCAAGCTGATTGTGAGCATTCTGAAATGGACTCATTTGGCCATCTATTGTCTTAATGAGTCGATGAATAACATTTATTGGTTAACTGTATTATACATTTCTTGGGAACAGTTGTTAGTAAGGAAGATATTCTAAGTTTTTATATCAGCTCACTGGAGAAATTTCTCGACTTGGACAAATTAAGGGAATCCTGCATTATTATAGTAATGCAGAAGCAATGTGAAAAGCATAATTATGACTGTTTAAAGTCATATACATTTTGTATTTGGAGGTAAAAAAAAATTGCAGGTGGGTTTTGAGGTGTTTAGGACACAAACCAAGCCGTGGTAAAGTAGACTTAGGGGTAATAAAGAATAAGTCGTGTTTTCAGATGTGCCCGATGTCGTAGTCGAGAACAAGGATGTGGACTTGCGTTTACTGCATCCGGTGATTGCGGAAACCGCAGCACCCGTGGCACAAAAGAGACCTTCCACCGAATCTCTGGAAGGAAAGGTCAAGAAGAATAAATTAGATAAATTTGATATGTGAGTACACCAATTCAATATTTAGTTACCATAAACGATAAACCAGTATTGTAATAAGTGACTGCAAGATTCCACTGGTCTTTCAGCGGTGAGAAATAGGAGTGTGAATACATATTAATACCTTATATCAATAATTACACACGCGGCCGGCTAGCCTTGAATTAGTGAGTTTGAGTAACCTAACAGATAATAATAAGAGCCTACACATACATACATACAAATTTCTTACTACATACTTATATAGATTTTTTACATCCAAACAAATAACAAGTACTCGTGCTCTTCACAAAAATATTTATTCTGGATGGTAATGGATCCGCCAAGAGTCTACTAGACAATCGGGTTTATTAGTCACTGTATCAATGTTTCAATTCCATTAGTACAGTACTAACTATAAACTGTCACATATTCACAGTCTGTTCGGCAACGAAGATGTAGATCTTCGTCAATTGCCACAAGTGGACGAAGTTGCCAACCCGCTGCCCAGTTCACCGAAAGTAGAAAATCAAAATAGTACAGCTGAAGAGAATGACGAAGAAATGAGCTCGCCGGTCGGATCCCCGAAGAAAGATTGGCATGAAGTAAAAGAGAAAGAGGAGGCAAAAAAACCTCCCTCACATTTAGACCTTGTCAGAGCCAAGTTGGCCGAAGCCACGAAGGGAAAGGATCGCTTGGGTCGTCCATTATTGTTCAGCAAATCGCCAAGTACGTATGAATACTTGAAATATTATTATGTACTAACTCTGAGGAAATGTTTATTATTTATTTTATTGTTTTTGTTTCAATATAGGTGTAGAAAAAGAAAGACGTCGCACGCTTAGTTCAGAAGACACGGACCTACGAAATGAAAATGGTGATGAATTCGATGCTGAGGATCATAAGAAAACGATATCCATCATCATGTCCCAAGCAAAGGAGCAGTTTAATGATGGCCAACTGGACAAGAATCAATACAACACTCTCATGTACCAGGTGTTGCAACTTAATGAGAAGTTAAAGTTAAAAGAGGCCAAGCAAAGAGAATCTTTGGAAAACTCGAAGCGAAAGCTCAAAGCACATATCAACGAGGAGAATCATAAGATCCCCAGTCCCAATTCTTCCCCCACCGATCGCAACAACTTTGGCGACATCGACGAAAGAGTGACTCCATCGGCATTTATGGATGGATTGCCTACCAGTCAAGATTACCATGCCGATTCCGATATGAGGGTAAATAATCAAAACCATTTAGAAGGAAAACCCAAAGTTTTACTCCCTTTCCCACCGATGGCACCCATGTTTATGGGTCCGTACCCGCCGGCGTGGAGAGGCCCGCGAAGGTTTAGAGCCCCAGGTCCTCCGATGCCGCCGTTCTTTAGGGGCAAATTTGACAAGCGGATGACGAGGCCGCCATTCGACCCACGCATGTCGCTAATGCCGCCAGTTCTTCCTACTCCGAAGTTGGGGATGAGCCAAGGCGATAGTCCGCTCTCACGATACGAGCGCACGGAAACCCCGCCGGTGCTCGGTGCTCCCGGTGTTACAATTCCACCGACGGATTTTAAAATACTGGAATACATAGACCAAGATCCCGTCAAGACTATTCAGATTGACGGCATCCCAAGAGAAATTCGTTTTTACGGTGAAACAGCAGTTATTATGCTCGAGTGGGATGACCCTAGGGAAATTAAATTCTTACCCGGTTGTAGGAGGGTGACGTTTGATAACAAGGATTCGATAGTCATATCATTTAATGAGGATTACAAGCAAGTTGAAATTGATGATCAAGTATTCGATATAAGGTTCGGGGCACCAACTAGGGAGCTTTTTATTAATGGTCGATGGTTCGAGTGCTTCTTCGGTGGACAGCCTTTAGGGGTAATAATTGACGGCAAGCCGCGGCTGGTCCACTTGGAGGGGCCTCCACCGCAAGTGGACATAGGAAAAGTGAAACGTACAGATCTTGTGGCTGGCAAAATCAACCTTATCGTCAACGCGACACAAATGTGTCCTGTGTATCTGGACGCGAAAGTACAAAAGTTTGTCGTGAACGGACAATACTTCACGATTCGTTTCGTTGACGCGCTGCGGACCGTACTGATCAATGAGCAGCCGTTTAGGGTAGAATTTGGCGATTTGCCGAAGCCAATAATGGTTGGGAAAGAAAAGTATTTTATAAGGTTTTCAGCGCTCCCGAGGAACATTAAAGCGGGACATGTAGAAATCGCCAACATGCAGGGTTCATCCGTACCATTCGTAATATCTACGCCTGCTCCCGCTGCGGATAAACTGAACATGCCCCTCATAACTGATATGGAAGTAGAACTGCGACAGCAAAACGCCAACAAATCGCCGAGTCCGGAAGGTGAAAATCAAGGTAATGAACAGATTATATATCGAAAAATATAGCAGTAACCATTGCTTTCATATATTAAGTATATTATTTACCAGTCACGTTGTAGTATTAAAATGTCATATATAATGTAACACCTATATAATGTTCAGGGATTTAATACAGCTTCTTAAAGCATCTCCTAATGACGTAAGTAATTTGATTGAAACTTATTTATTACATTTAACCTACAGGTCTCGATTTACTGGCCAGTGTGATGCCGTCGAGTATAGCACCAGCTTCCAGCTCAGAGTACAGTCTTGCTGAACCTCTATTCTCCAAGACCGACTATATACCAGGCATAGAACCCGCCACGAGCGAGCCGAGCACTCCCAAACCGCTGGCAATTCTTGGCAATATCAACGTAAACGATTTATTCGCTAAGTTAGTAGCAACAGGTATAGTGACAGTCCCTAACGACACCAAGCCCGAGGTCAAGGAGGACGAGAAAGTGGACGAAGTGAAGGTTAAGCCCAGGGATGACAAGAACGTCATACATAAGGTGGACTTGCTGAAGTCGGAGACGTTGAGAGTGTAAGTAACTAATGTTAACGTTAAAAAATGTTTCTACAATTTCTAGGTTAAGGTACGAAAGCGTGCATGCTTAATAGGTGTAATATAAATGTTTTTCTTAATAGGGTGCAAACGTTAAAAATATTTTTTCATATTCTCATAATCGCCACGGTAGGATCGCTCGCCTCCTGTGAAAGTCACGGATAGACTCGCATGGAGGTCGATATCTACGATACGATACGATACGACACGACGACTGCACGATCACCCATAGGCCCATAGTCTCCTAGCGGTACATCTGTGGGAGGTCGGTGCGCTCGATTAACACGTCCGCTCGCGCTCGCAGCAAGCAGCCGGGGCTGGTGGCGCGGCTGTACGGCGGCATGCAGTGCAGCGGCTGCGGCGCGCGCTTCCCGCCCGAGCACACCGTGCGCTACTCGCAGCACCTCGACTGGCACTTCCGGCAGAACCGCCGCGAGCGCGACTCGGCGCGCCGCGCGCACAGCCGCCACTGGCACTACGACCTGTCCGACTGGGTGCAGTACGAGGAGGTGGAGGACCTGGAGGAGCGAGGTGAGGTTAATGGTTTTAAATAGTATGTCGATTCACTAGAAATCGAGATTTGCCGTGATATGCGCTCTCCTGGCTATATCCATCTAGGATATAATGTAGTTGGAGTGCCCGTTTAGAATAAAATCTAAGAAATAATATTGAAAGTAAGATGTTAAGCTGAAATGATTACAATGTGTAAATAAACGGCTTCTGCGGAACCGCACTCACTGCACAAAACTTATAAAACAACATTTTAGAAGCGCAAATAAAGAAAAGTATTTAAAAATATAATGTATTTTACCTAAATTTGTTAAAATAAACTAATAATAGCCATTAGTCAAACACTCTCTAAAACAAACACATCTGGTAAAGTAAGGAAATCCTTACTTGAAATAGCATTTGCGATACATTTCCTTTCTTAATTTTTCGCTGTTTTAACGCTTATATAAAACAATATATACAGAACAGACATCTTTTTGTATATTATAACTTATCGGATAATATGATATCCTATAAATTTATTTCTTTTTACAGAGAAGAGTTGGTTCGAAACTGGTGGCGCAGAGGAGGGTGGAGTCGTGAGCGCCGCGGGCGAGGTCCCAGACGAAGCCCCCAGCGCCGCCGCAGGAGCCCCCGCCGCACACAACTGCGCGCTGTGCGGTGATCGCTTCCACCAGTTCTACAACGAGGACAAGGAGGAGTGGCACTTGCGCAATGCGGTTCAACATGATGACCAGTACTACCACCCGTTGTGTTATGAAGATTATAAGGTGAGTTGTTACTAAGTATTTTCACTTCATAATTCTAATGTAACATGAGAATTTAAATGTGCTAGAGACCTTCCTGGTATTAATGTTTCATAGTCATGGCAAGGGCAGTTATATTTCACCGGCTGTAAATAAAAATATATGGTTACACACTTATATTATATAAATTTAAAAAGTATTATTATATAAATTTAAAAAATAAGTAAGTCCAGGCATACTTCTTGTATGTGATATTGATTATCTTAATTATTACTCGAGACTAAATTTATCTGTAACTTCTCTTAATGAGAACATAATTGTTATTTGAAATTATGGAAATTAATTAGGTACTCAACAAAAAATTATTTTTTTTAGGCGTCGTTAACAAAGGACGAATCAGTTGAAGAATCCGTGGAAGTGGAAACTGAGGAAGTTGAGAAAGTGGTGGAAGCTATAGAGATCAAGGATGTGGAGGACGCAGAAGTGTCAGACTGTGAGGTGGAGGTTGTCGAACCAGAGCCGGTGTCAATAGGAAACACTGTTGAGGTATGTGAGCACTAACTTTACACACATACTTATAATCAGCAGAGATGATTGGCACTCGGTGCCTTCTTTACACACATACTTAACCAACAGAGATGTTTGACACTCAGTGCTCTCTGCCTACCCCGTTAGGGACCTGGGGTGACGGTTATTTATTTGTTACAGAAATAGTATTGTGTTATGATATTTTTTTTATGACAACAATTGGCATGGTAACAGACATAAGGGTCAGAGTTTCCTTATTTTTTTAAATAGCGTTATATAATATATTAAGGTTTTGGGCGTGACTGTATATTATAGTATTTATTTCTAGTGCCTTCTAACGATAATAGATTCCAGAGTAAAAAGAACATTTTTATATTTATCAATTTACCTTCAGATCGACGAGTTGGATGAAGAATTGGAAGAGGACGACGAGGACGACGTGGTGCTGAAGGCAGAGCCTGTGGAGCAGGTGTTGCTGGACGACGACAACGACACAGACGACGAGACAGTCGCTGAGCGGAAGTTGCGCGATGAGCAGCACTGTATCGACTTTGCCAATATCAAGATCAAACAGGAGCCCATCGATCCCGGTACGTATCATTTGAGTCCCTTAATGAGTTTCTTAAAAAAAGTCTCTGGGCAATTCTAGAACATTCGACCGACCTATTGACATTAAAACAGCGTTCAGCGATACATGAATAATCGTTCAAACGATTGCTAGATGGGTGTGTAAGGATTAACAATAGCTTAGACTATCTTATTTGTTTCATTCGCGTTTCACAGACGACGAGCCGATAATAACGGCGGAACTGGAGAGCGAGCTGGCGGTCGTGGACATGGCGCACGCGGCTGTGGTGTCGTCCATCGACGGCAACATGCAGCTCGAGGGCGCGCCGCCTGTCACTCACATCCCGCTCGGTGGCATCCGCATCAATATCAGTAAGCCGATCAACCTCATCGTCAATACAAACCAGGACGATAAGCTTTTGGACGACGTGAGCGCCGACGAGGAGCCGCTGCCTCCCGGCGAGGAACCGGACCTTGAATATGCCTTGAAACCGAGTTTACAAGGTGTCCAGCTCAGCAGACAGCCACCCGTGCACAAAGGCAGTGAATTATCTGCGTTGTGCTCCATTATGTAGTATAGATTGATATGTTTAACTGTGTGTGGTATGCCGCTAGACAGAAAGATTGAAAGTGATTTCATTTGTTACAATTGCATGAATATGGTTTGATTCAATTTTATACAAAAACTTGTTCCTATCCAGAAAAATTCGAATCTTTGTGTACAAATTATAATTCATTTTTTATTCAAATTGTGAATAATATAGATTTGAAGTTAAGTAGTTTGTTTACAAGGTATTGTTACTATCTGAGGAATTGAATAAAACATTTTACAGTTTTGTAAATGAAAAAAGTGGAAAGTTATCAACTGTAGAAATCGAAATCCTGCTTGTAACTTATTGCCATTAGAAACAATAGCTTTTAGATGGATAAACATTAGAACTGATGTAATGTAGCACATAATTAGTAATGGCTTGCTCAAAAACGTTTCATCGCCCATCACTGGGCACAGGAGCAAAATCACCCTGCCATCGGGCATGGGTGAAACAACACAGCACAGTTCCTGTTTGGCAAAGAATAGAACCAATGCGATCAATAATACTGCCATATATTCATTTTTAGGAAAATTATAGTAACCATATAAGATATAAAAGATAGATAAGACTCTTGCAAATCATTACTTAAAAATATTGAATAAACATTATGCTCCGAAAATTTCTTGTAGAATGTATTGCTAGTTGATTAATTTTAATTATATATTCATAAATACTTTAATATGGTTGTAAAAGTTGTTAGTGTTTTTCTGATGTAATGAAAGTGCTTCGATTTGAAGTAGCAACACATTGGCTGGTGAGCTCAGTGAGGACTTTAGTTCTGCTTGAGTGTTTGCTAATTAATGCCAATCTTCCTATTTGTATTTACGTCCATAGTGATTTTGAATCTGGAAAAGAATATACCCGAGTATATAACAGTTAGATAGATATATGTATGTAGCATTAAAAGCACATGTGATTCCATTACATTAATTAAGTCTTTTAAGCTCTTATATCTAAAGTTATATTAGTGATTAAAATTAGGTTTCAATTCATTGTTCTTAATACAACTGATTTTATGAATACCAATGAATATGGTAATTTAATGCAATGATGTTTAAATCGATTTGTATGATTTGTACTGTATGAGAAACCTCAGTAGTATTTTATGAAACCGTAATCTTCGATAAATTGTGATACTAATAATAAGATGTTTACCAGCAGTGCAATGTTATATTCACTGACAATATTATAATATAACTATTGTCTTGTGTATCAATATGTTGCGTGCTTGTACGTATTTGCCGAATTATTTGTAGATAAGTAAAAGTTTTAGTTTAGGTTTAATAATAATTTCTAATAGGCATAACTAATGAGGCTCATCCTCGTAAGGAGGAATCTCTGTATTCCGGTTTTATTCTACTTTATGGATTAAAGTTTTACTTTCATACTATATCTTTGATTTTCCTCTCTGGCACATTTGAATACCTTGTATATTGAATTTTATATTACATAGAGATTTTGATATCTGATAAGATGTATATAAATAATTAATTAGTCATATTGAAGGGCTACCGCTTAATTTCAATGTAGAGAGACGCTAGGAACCTGTCCAGTGTATCAGCTGCACAGGCACCACCAAGTATTTGTACTTCGGAGCAGAATTATTAGTGTTTTACTCTTTGTATTGAATAGTGTGGGTGTTTGCACACATATTGTGTTACAAAATAGTCTGCAGACATATAATAACATACAACAGTGCCATCAAGTATAATATTAATATTTCAGCATTTTGCATATACAGAAGTATATGCAAAGATTGCTTAACATGGTGATGGCTGGCTGTTATTTTTGTTAATACTGTGCTGATTAAATGTTTAGTTTATATAAAAGTTTTAATATTTAGTCTATACATAATAATGAAACAATAAAATAATCAATAAGGGTTTTGTGTTTTCTTTTTTGGTTTTAGTGGTATTTTGAGATGTCACAAGTTTTATTATTTTTTTGTCATTGTAAATAAAGGTATAAAATTAATTAATATACTTGTTTTAATTATTCTTACTTACCCTTTTATAAGCATTGATGCCAAATGTATTACAATAACATTACTTCTACTACTACTTCTTTGAATGTATCTGACATAGATACTAGGGAAAATCTAGTAAACTGTTTCAATGTAACTTAATAGGAAAAAATCAAATATACTTTCTGAAATTCAAATAGTTTGCTATTAAACAAAATCAGTTATACAATTGCCATAATTGTAAGCAGCAGAAATAGTGTAATCTGTGCCCATACTAGCGACCACCTCCTGAGTACAAGATAAAAGTTGCATTATTTATAAAATCTATAACAGTTTCTTACGTTACTTCCATTCTCATGACCCTCAACATTTTAAACTTATAAATTCATTTAGGCATTCTAGATGCAGTTTGGTCAATCTGTTTATCCAGATCATCAAGCAATTAATTTGTACCCCAAGATACTAAATAGTATGTATCTATGTTAGCTGTTTCTAGGAACAATGCACTTCATTACCTCTACATCCGTGAGCAGTAGAGACGATGTACTCGCAGAAAAGGTTATGCAGGCAGTTATACTAAACTGTATGGTAAATGAATTTGTATCCAGTCGACCTACAATCAATTTCAAGGCAACTTCAGCATTTGCATTCGTATTGGTGCCCTCACCAATACGAATGATGATGTATTGATGCCCTCATCTGCCCAAGTGATATCGTGCACAAGTATTGAAGTATTATCTGCTTAAGTTATAATTTTTAACACGCTTTTATTAGCTTGGGTTGTATGTTTGTATGTATGTATGTATGTAACGGAATCTTTGAGCATAATTTTCACC
>DVPR01000890.1:0-12159 GCA_018239345.1 Oxynetra stangelandi | reverse complement strand
ACGCCCGCGCTCTCACTCCATGTCCCCCCCCCCCCCTCCCCACTGCCCCCGCATCTCTTGCTACACCGATGTTGACTTAGACGGATAGGGTAAGAGGCTTATTAATAATGGTTTTATGTTACTTTGCTTACTAACACCCATTACAGCACTCTTTTAAAATGTTTCAATGGGTATCTGTTTTTCTCTGAATTTTAATTAAGGGATTTTATGTAGATACTCTTGAAATGCTTAAAAAAAACTCCGAGCGGGTTGTTGTTGGAACAAAAAATTGAATACGCATTTTGGGCCTCTAAATAATGGGTTTCGCTTTCTTGTTGCAAGGCCGCCATCTTCCCAGACCGCGTGACGCCATTACGAATGGACTGCACCCTCGCTATTATTTACGTTCCGCGTGAATTTGCACCTTTCATAGGAATAGAAATACTATGTTTGTACGTTTTCTGAGAAATGTTTACTTGAAGATATATTCATTGAGAAGGATATTTTTACGTAACTTAACGAATGTTTGGAGTTTTTCTTACTATACAAAGCTTTACTGTGTTGTGTGCATTGCGCGCCGACGTGTCGCAGGGCGCGGCGATCCCCCGGCGCGGGAGCACCCCGGCCTCTACCACGTACCTAATCTCACTTTATCCGGGACGCGAGGGTGTGCAAACCTTCTCTTACTCGTAAAACCTTGTTTACCCATTGTTGACTTAGAAATTCTTTTCGGGCCGCGATTACTTAGCGCTGAATAAATACATTGTATTCAAATTGAATTTTTGTTTCTGTCGCCCGTTCGTAGCTCTGTGAAATTTAAATTTGAAAACGGTACGATGCATGCTCGCGTCTATCGAGCTTCGAGATAAAGACTTATTAATATTCCCTTGGCGCTGTTTTAGGTCTTTTGTCTTGCACGGCAGGCAATAAAGAGAGAGAGACGCCTGAAAATGCACTGCATTTATACAGGTTCCAGGCGCGCCGCCGTGAACGCGTACCGTTAGGTTTTTGTTTTATTTTTTGCGCTCGACGCTCCTTTGCCGGCGCTCTTATTGCTTTGAGATTAACAAGGTTTTTAATTATTTCCTTTAATGCCACTTTCAGAAGCGTACGGAGTTTGTTTTAGAATTTTCCCTCAAAGTCGAATAATAAAGATGTCTCTGTTTTGCGATACCAATTCATTGGTTTTTATCAATTCCCGTTTTATCTTGCGGTAGAGGCCTAGAGTGGGCGATTCATTGTAATAACGCACGAATCTGATTTAGTAATATATCAAATCCATTCTGTTGCGTTCAAAGGGGCTGGGGAGGTGTCGTTATCAGGCTTCGATACGTACGCAAAGGGATGATGGACGCACGTCCGGAAGGGATTACAGTTTGAAGTTGGATTGACGAAAGCCGCAGTACGCTGTATTGATAGCGACCACTGTATAAATAAGTATGTAGCCATAATAGACACTAATCATATGAGCAAAGTCGCAAGAATAGTGTGCCTTAATAAAAGTTTACAAGTAGATAATTGATAATATGCAAGATTTAAATATACGTGCCACCTATATGAACACCTACTATAATATATGTTTCCATGTGGCCATTTTACAACTTAACCATTGTTATTAACAACGATGACAGAATTTGTAGAATATTTAAACACCTAACATACAAAATCGAGATAGTTCAAGATAAACTTTCATTCGGTAGCCGAAGTAGCCGTAAAATGGGTAGACGTTTATAGCAGAAGAAGAATGGGATACCATCACAACCCTATCACGGAGAGTCATGAATCTTGGGCAAGATTTATTGCGTAAGGATCCGCTCGTCTTTCGCGACGACGAAACAAATCTTGCTATTCAATGTATATGTAGTTTAAGGCTATGACACTTTATATATGTATGTATTATTTGCACATCGAATAACTTTGAATGAGGTAATGTAGGTATGAATAGTTATAAAATGAGTCAAAATAATAATAATAATATCTTGGGACAATTCCACATAAGGTGTCCTGATTCCAAAACTATTATATGAACAACAATATTGGCTGGCTTATAACAAAATGCATTGTATGAACAATATTGGCTGAGTTAACAAAATGTTAACGTGTTCTGAATAGGCGAGCAGTGTTTATACAAAAAGTGCTCGAGTGGTGGGTTTAAACGAATTCATATATAATGCATTGCCTGGTTGGCCGAGAGATACTGAATTATCAACGATACAGACAACAGAAGGAGCATTGGGTCTGAATTGTTTACTTCAGAAATAGCTTAATGATTTGCAAATATTGATTTAGTGGTACATCGCCAAGATTTTAACAGATTAAGCAATACAAGTACCAATAGATTAAGATATACTTTAACAGATTATGAAATACTAGTCGATAATGCGTACTAACTGGTAGTAGGTGTTATGTGGCTATGATTCAACGAGTACTTTAAATAGTCGGTTTGGATATTTTGATTGTGTAATTCAGTTCATTCAGTTTAAAATTAAAATTTAACGTACAAATATAATTGTTGAATTATAATCGAGTTTGACACAATACGTTATATGTTTGCATTGCATTGTGTGAACACTACCGCTGGAACCAGGCGCATAACAATAGCAAATCTCGTGAAAGCCCTGACGTAGCTCTGCGCTTCTACGAGAATTTTTATAGCGTTTTATATAAAACATGGAGGGTATCGTGCGACAATTTGCGTCACATCTCTGTGAGTGATCTCATATGGTGGAATAGGCAGTATCCAATCCCCTAGAGTAAACACTGTAGGTATTTAGGTTTATTGGACGTTTTTCTGAAACTGCTATGTCATTTTTATTTATTCAACACATCAGCGAATAGACTTTGTTTGTATAAAGTTTAATGTTTGTTTATATTGTTAAATGAGTATATGTTATTGTGAATGCTGTCCATCTGACGTTTGACAAATTTCCAAATAAAAAGCTCTATTCTGCAGCTCCGACTGTGGCGCAACCGGGCTATTGATTAAATGATTGTTTTACTGAAATAATAAATTGCGTGTGACTCGAATAATCAATTTAATATTTCAATAATACTGTCTATTGCCTAAATATGTAACATTATACACAACGTCATTATAATTCGAAGTAATATAATTTTACAGGGTCATAATAATTTGTTACTCAGTAAACAATTTAAATTGTAAAAAGTCATATATAAAAGGAGTATGATTAATTTCTTTTAGTGTTCGGAGAGTAAAGTAACATAGCAACTTAGTAATAAAATAATCTAATTAGTTCATTCGTGGTATTATTCATCGTCTTAATTAACATTGCATAGATCAAAACGACTGAGATTTTTTGAGGCCTCATGCGTAGGTGAAGACGAATTTAATATTTACGCCTTGTATCTCGTGTCTTCTAACTTGTATTCAAAAATGCAAGGAAACTACATAACGGTTACTATATGTAAAATGACCCAAATTACATTAGTATGCAACATGATAGCATGAAGGAGATATCATTTATGAGTCCCCTAATGTCCAAGTAGCCGAAGAGCTGATGACTGCTCCAGTAATTGCAAGGCCGGAGTTTCAATCAGTACCAAATGTACTATAAATTAGTACGTAGAATAAGCTACACGTTCCGTTTCTAGCGAATACCTTAACTAACTCTGGGAATGACTATCACTGAAATGTCCAACCAACTCGTCCAGACTCACAACAACGTTTTACAAAGCTATACAACGTTCATCTCATTGTGTAAATATTATATCAAACAATTTAATTAGCAGATAGAAAGTAGTAACAAGTATATAATTGCCTAACCCTTTTTTAACTGATTTATTAAAAATCATTGCTTATGAAACAGCAAATATGAATCTGAGCTAAGAGATCATTGGGTTGATTGTCAAAAAAAAAATTTGATGAATTCATTATATATCCTAACAAAAAATCACACGAAATGTTTAGGGAAAATATGTATGTATATGTAGTGTATTTATTTGTACGACAATTAAACGTCATGTTCGTTGCATTGCTGTTTCGAAGCAAAGCTGGTTGTGACGGTCACGCCGCTAATAACAGCACTTTCATTGCTGTTTTGTGAGCTAACACAATGGTCGCTGCCTTACACAACTTAGTCGGACCGTTATTGGTCCCTTTCGTTATTGTTTCTATAAAAATGATTAAAAGCAATATCAATTTAACATAGTAATATCGCTTGAATAAAGCAATTAAAACTGATTTCCACTTGTGGACATGGATCTTCTCTCAGAATAAGAAGGATGGCGAACTTTAGACGCCTTAGAGAAAATTACAGAGAACTTGAAAGTGTGCAGGTTTCCTTATGATGTTTTTCTTCACCGTTTAAATAGCAAGCCATATTCAATATTTTAAACTGGGTCCAATCAAGCAAAGAGTGGGGGCCTAATTCTAAGCCGTTTTATCACTGATTAACAAAAAAAAATGAATAAGACGTACATTGTATTACAGATAATAATGTGCTAAAATAGTTCAGGCGTATCATATTTAAGTGGCTTTCGATAAAAATAAAGAAAGATCAAATCGAACAGTTTCCTATGAAATTATCCGAAACAAATGATTATTTTGATAACATTCTTCAATCAAGTTTATGGTATGGATTTAACAGAAATATCTGAAATAAACTATGTTCGCCTTCTGCTGGGGTTACTGGGGCTATCGGTTGGGTGGAATGGTTACACGGACGGTTTATTCTCATTTCGGGCACGAGTAACATAATACACTTTAGTAAAATATATTAAGTATATAATGTCCGATTGCTTCTAAAATACACACACACACACACACACACACACACACATTATTCAAGTCAAGAGTGAATACGCACTTTCTAGGCAAGCGTGCTTCATCCTAGGCTGCATCTTGCTCTCCATCAGGTGGGATAGCAGTCAAACGCGAGCCTATAGCTGAATAAAAAAATAAAATATATATATATATATATAGTTATGTAGTTTATGGGATTTTATGAACGAAAAACATTATATTTCTAAATTGTTAATAAGTAGACTTTACGGTTTCAGATTCGGCCGTATTCCACGCTGTGCTCCTCGCTGTGCGATTTCAAGGCTCATTTGGTGGCTAACACAGTCAGGGTTATATTGGTACAGTGGTGAATTACGATAGTTTTACGTCTTATTTTACGGACTACAGGTTTCTTGACACAGCTTTCCCAACGAACCTTTGTTCTTTTAATCTTGTGTAATTTAATGAAATGTTAAATTGTCTTACAAGAGTCATTAAAGAGTTATTTTATTTATTTACATTTGCGTAAATATTATGACTTTGCAATAATATTTTAAACGACACAACCCTACGTCTATACGAGTCAAATATTTTGTTTAAAGTTTATTGCGTGGATATATATACGTATATTTAAGTTTATCAGTCGAATGTAGATATATTTATTTCACTTATGGTTCATTTATCGGCCTCCGTAACGTCTTGCACGCTTCGTGCGTAACTTACGACAATTTTATTCCCACTTTTATTGGCGAAGTGTCTTACCTAACGTACTCATAGTGTAAGGTTCACGATTCACGTAAAGGGTTAAAAGGTGTTTTATTATAAAGTAATAAAATTGTTCTCAATATTATTTCGAAAACTGCTGTTCTTAAGTGCAGGTGAAGCAGTTAAATGACGCGTAAAAAAAGGTTAATAAACAATATAAATTTGGATTGTCAACTCGTTATTTATAAATGGCAAAACATTCATTAATATTTTTTTTTGCAAATATTTACCTTTGTCATAAATATTATTTATTACATTTCTTTGAGATATAAATGATGTAAAGATATGTTTGTAGGTTTTTTATTGTATTTTATGTTCCACTTTCCTGCGATCATACCTACGATACAGCTTGACGTACTTTGGGAGCTTTTAAAAGTAAATATCACAAAATTGGAAATTATGTCTTATATCAGAAGTAAGCAAGAAAGTTCAAGGTCATCATATGTTATTAAAATTATTCGGAGAATCCTATAAAGATTGCGTTTTATTTATTTAAATTTCTGACCACAAAATTGTTTACAATTAAGGGACAAATGACAAGCTTAATGCTTTAATGCTATTACTGTAATGCATATACATATATTGGTGTTCTGAATAAAGAAAGTAAAATAGATATCTGTAGATATAGTTAACAGATTAAAGACACTGCTTAGGTGCCTCCTTTGGGATCTTTGGTACTATTATTTTTTGAAATTACTTAACATTTAAATATCTCATGGTACTAACACATATCAGTTTTTCTAAGAAAAAGTTGATACCTTTGTAATATATGTTCATTTATTCCGTTATATGAATCTATGATTACACTATATTCTTTGACAAAATCATTATATTGGTGACACATTTTTGTAATGGGGTATATAAAAAAACGTATTGTTGGTGTACGTTATAAGAAAAAATGCATAATGTCTATATGCTTATGAATCAAAATCCTTTGCTTATTTGTATTATAATAATAGTGGGCGTGCATGTACTTAGTGCACTGCTCTAGGGAGTTATATCGCATTGTTAGATTTAACTATTCCAGAATATCTCAGATTACGCTTGCCCGGTTTAGATCCGCAAAGCCACTGCGACTTGTAAGTCCATTTCAACGTCTCTTGTCTGTCTGTCCCGATGAAAATGTAGTCGGCTTTGCTAAATAATTAGACTCGGAAGTTGAGTGCTCGGTTCGTTGAGATTTTGTCTATTTTAAGTACGATAATTAGATACATCACATTTCATTTATTTATATATAACGGGAAACCACAATATGCATTTTGGAGATTTACTTACATTTACATAGATTTTATATTACATTTACATAGATTTACTTACGGCACACAGGAACGCATTTTGAATGGTCTGGGCCGTCTAGATACAACAGGTCTAAGTAGAGCAGAATTCAGCTGAATGCATTGCCACATAATTATGTCGATTAACTTAGAACTTCATAGTATCTCAAACGATTACTTCTTCATAACCTCAGAAACTTCATACATCAATGCCCCCAAACAACAACAACAACAACAACACCAACAACTCGTCCGATTGTAAATGTGTCTATAGTCATTGGTTATTACTTACCAACAGATGAGCCGTCTGGCTTTTAACTATGCTTTTTTCTCATAAAAGAAACATTTTAGTTCCACAATATAAACTCGTTTAACTTTGTATTTCGGTTACAGAAACTGATTTTTCAATGGTTGAATATGGTTCTTTGAAGGATTAGTTCGTAGTAAAACGCACAAGAACAAAATCACGTACAAATGTATTTAATAACAACAACGCAATTCAACATTCAATATAATTCGCGGTTGCTGTCTATGTATGGTGAATACCTAACAGTTCCCAGTAATTTCAGCAGCTTTGAATGTTGCCGGGCGAGTACATAATAATCCATGTACGCGTGGGCCCAGTAAATGTTGCTAGATATAGCTCGAGCCCGGCCGGGGCTCGGGGCCCGGCTGTAACTATTGGCAACGGTGCGCCCGTTCGCTCGAAGCCTGCGTCGAACGGTGGCGGGCCGCTGCCGCCAATTTAGACGATAAATAAATCGAGATAAGGCACCATATTCCATGCGAAGTGTGGCACAGTTAAGGATCATATCCTGTTGTCAATCGCGTCACCTCTGCCGCCACCTGATTCCCGGTGCCGGGAGGGAGATCCGCTGGCTGTTTGCCGGCTGCCGTCTCTTTGTGCACGTTTAATAAGTACATTCGGCCATGTTGGCGGGTGCACCCGACAGCGTTGATGTGTAGTAATTACTTTGGAAACGGACGACTGTTCGATAGAGCCATTGTATTTGTTGTCAAAGCCCTCGGGTTAAATCGGAACGCGCTGTATTACTTCGACTAATTGCAGAACTGAATCACTTTCATAACTAGTGACGGCCGAGTATTTTGATGTCATTTTTGTATCATTATCAATGAGGCTTTCCTAAACATTCGAAATGAGATAATTAATTTTTAATTAATTACTTATTCACGTTATTCAAGTTTGATATACTTTTGCTTTGGATGTTAGAACTTGTAGATTGAAAAATTAACTACAAATTAGAAGTGGAAAGTTGGCGTGGAGTTTATAATCATGTAGCGTCGATTTCGGAGTTGCTAATTAGCTTTGTTGGGGTCTCGTTAGTTCGGCAGACAGACATTGACAGACACGGGGACCGAGGATTTTTAATTAGCGTTCGAAACCCCACGCCATCCGGCAAAATTCAGTTGATGTGCCAATTAGCTACTTTCAATGTAAGGGGAGCTTTAAAAATATTTCTGAACGAATAATATTCTACGTATTGGCAGAAAGACGCAAAAGCTTTTACGTATTTGTAAGCGATACGTGGGCTTTGTCGTCTTTTAAGTATATTTCTGGTGACAAAGGCTGAGAAGGTCTTAGCGATGTTTCGAGATGTCCTCGTGTCTTTTGAAGTATATTTTTTAAGATATATGCCGGTAAACCTTATAACACGTGTTGAGAATTAAGTCCGTATATTCGTTTGAAGCTTTTATGAAAGCAATACTTGTAAGTAAACGATTTGCACAAGTACAATATCATTCGTAATTCATGTTGCGAGCGAGGCTGTGGGTGGAGCTTGCCAACGCTGATCACAACCTGTAAAGCGTTTGTGATTTCGACCCACATTTGTTTTATAATTTTTTTATGTAAAGAGAGTTGTAAACTGGCTGGAAGCAGACGATCTCGAACTGAAATCGTAGGAGTGGTACTGTTAGCGTCGAATAGTTTTGCTATCTAATTAATAAGAGTAGAAATCTTTTAGTGGTCATTGATAATGGATAGCAAGAATGGTACTGGATGTAGTGGTTGTTAATATACCAAAAAATTACATTAGTAATACAAAATATCATAATATACAACTCGAATATTATTTTAATAATAATGAGGACATATATATTTCTAGTTTATATATATATGTCCTCATTATTATTAAAATAATATTCGAGTTGTATATTATGATATTTTGTATTACTAATGTAATTTAAAAAAAAAAAAAAAAAAAAAAAATCAGGACATATATATTTCTAGTTTATTAGTATCTGCGTTTAGTTTATTTCAGAGTTTGCCATATTAGTCATACTTCTACTAATATCATGTTAGATAATAAATGTGCTTATAATTAATTTATTTATCCTATACATTTATTTTAATATCCATTTATTTTTATGAAGATTTATTCAAGTTAGATCGCGTAAATATAATAAGATTTTTCGAGCGACTTCAAAATGTCAATTGTGTCAATTTTCATTAAGACTAACTGAGAAATACACTCGGTGTTCATTTAAGCATTTTCTTCTTGTCAGTCGTGAATTGCTGAATTCTTTTTAAAAATCATACATTTTCATCGCAATCGCTAATCATATTAAGCGATTGATGAAGTGGAGTTTTATTAATATGGTGTACATTAAAATTTGAAATACAATTTAATTTCAATATTGTGATATACACGTATGGTTTTTCGAGCACTCTGTTTATTATTCCCAAAAGAGTTTTTAGATTCAATGCTGTTGAAATAATGCCATATTTAACAGTACTGCTGGTAAAGTCTTATACAAGTATGGCGATGAAAGAGGATGGCGGTTAAGAAAATTACATCTGCCATCTGTAATACTATTCCACAAAGAAAAAAAAATGACTGTACTAGAAAACCTATAACGGGTTCCAAATATTTTTGTTTCTTACCATAAGGAGTATAAAGATGATCAGAGCCAGGTAATTGGGGAATTGTTTAAAAATACATAAAGCTGTATGTTCAAAATGTTCATAAAAGTTCAGTTAAATTTAAGTTATGACTATGTGTATTATGACTCCAGTATTGTCTGGTTTTATGCTATGACACAAGGTTTCTACATTCTAGTACGTGGTTTTGTGTAGCATTGTATTAAAGCTACGTTAGAAACTAATGCGCGGTCTCAATAATTTCTATTCTCTTTGTATAGGGAGTCGAGTTGTAAAGAAAATGTAGGGCGAAGCTCGCTTGAAATGTGCGGGGATAAAATGCAGGGCGACTCGACTGGGGGCGATGCAGCCGTTATTACATTTTACTCTGACGATGCTATTCGAAAAATACCCGCCAGCTACGAGATGTGTATTAGAAATGTTCTAGACCCTTTTACATATTTTAGTGAGGGTCCTCGAAATCTTTCTGCAGCGACTAGGAGTATTCTTGCGAAATTGTTTTTGTTTGCTCATATGAAGTCAGTTATGGCACGACGAATGATAGTTTATTAATTGTATAATATTCGTGCTCGCTATTTTAACGCACACTCTTAAGCAATTTATAATAAACATCACAATTGCCTTTCGCAAAAGGGAGCGTAGATTTGTACTTTATTAATTAAAACAAGCAAGACGAGCAAAGCGTGCCTCCCAGCGTATGCTTTGGATAAGCAAGATATGGACATCTCTCCCAGTAATATTTTAGTAATTATGTTTACACAGCGTTCGTCTCGACTTGGAGAGCTGCCATGCTGAGCTTTCATTAAATTTCCATTCCTCTCTTGTTCTTCGGTAAACACTTACAAGGGTTCAATATAAAATTCAGCTTCATTCAAACATTAAAAAATCCTTTAAACGCGTATGTACAAAGAGCCCCGCAAAGTTAGTAATGGGGCCATAATCTTGCCTGCTGATATTGCGAGCAAATCAAATTGAATCATCTCTTCGGAGATTACATCAAAACGTTCTCACCTAGAGTGAGCTCGAACAAATACCTCATTCCCGGTGCGAGGGCAGGCGGTGCTGCCATCTCGCGCGTTGCTAGGAGACGCACCGATCGATACAGCCTCCGCCGGGCCGCCTAATTACCAGTCCCCGCCGCCCGCGGCCTCCGCGCCGCGCCCTCGCCCGAGGAAACTTCTCGCCCGCCCGACCGCACCGCTACCAGATTTAAATATCTGATGATAGAATTCACATTCAAATGTTTCTCAGTTCTTAACATGAATATTTATTTTGCGGTAGCCTTTGTTTTTCGAGTGCCCATACAACGATTGAAGCCCTGATCATTTTAATAACAGGGATTCATTGTGTTGAATTTATAATATTGATTATTATCTTCTTATTCATTTATTCAACATCGTTTAACCACAACCGTTCAATTGTAACCTGTATGTGGTTTCATAATTGCAAGCTCGACACGGTTTACAAGTTACAATTTATAGAATAAGAATACAATATTTAAAAATTATGCCCACATTTACACAAACGATACAAAAAATTGTAACACGTTTTTCAAAAATCCTCCTCAATGCTTGACACGATTGTATTAAGCTTTGTAAAAAAATATATGTAGGTAAGGTACTTTAGAAAAATGATAAAAAACAATGGTATCAAACCACTTTATTAATATATAAAGTGTAAAATTGAACACGAGAAAGACAAAGTCATCTTACGAAGCCTAATACCGTGTAGAATGTAGGGTGGAATACAAATTTCGCGGCCGTCACGCAAAGAAAAAGGTAAAGATGACATAATGTCGGGGACAGGTGCGCGATTCGTCGCGAATAATGTATGCGCTTATAACATGAGGATTTTTTGATATATCGGGAAATCCTCCCATACAACTACGTACACACGTGACACGTGGAAAGAAAATTCACGAGCTTTCTCGACATCCATATGTAATTTTTCACAGGCTTTACATATAAAAATGCTTACAATTCAATTGAAAATTTTCATGACTTGACTTTACGCATGTCACTCTTATACTCACTCGTATGTCGATTAACATCGGATTTTCAAAATTCCAACCTGTCTTAATGTTATAGCTGTGGAAATGATGATCTATCTGTTACATTTTTATATTAAAATCACTGAACCGAATTATTGGAATTTAATATTTCGGTAGTTTTGAGTTAGAGGAAACTATTACTGCTTAAAATGTTTCTTTACATCAATCCTTATATGTATGTATAGTGAAATTGCGGATGAAATATGGGCGTACTATGTTGCCGGTAACTGCTAACGGAGTTAGATAAATGTTAACGGTAGTAAAGGTATTAAAGTATTATGATCAACATAAAAACAATATTCAGTTATATGTTCTACGTAATACAGTCATCTAATTGGAAACAGCATAAAGGTAAAACGGATAAATAGACATCTGCTTTCCAATTTCCATTTTCTGTAATGGTAAAAAATGACTGTCTTTATTTGATACAATATAATAAAGGACTTCT
>DVPR01000889.1:0-12161 GCA_018239345.1 Oxynetra stangelandi | reverse complement strand
GACGAGGCATGAGGGTCGAAATAACTTTGTACGCAACTCTTATAGTGTGAAGCAAAAATCAACACTATACGTTAACATATAAAGTTCAATATAATGGGTTGTGGTCGCAGACGCGGTGCGAACTCTGTGGTTGATAGTACATATTAATTTGAGGTTAATCCGAACAGCAGTTCACGCGGTGGCAAATTCGATTACTATACATTAAATGGTGCGGTTTGGTATCGACGTTGAATCGCTATCAGTACTATCTTAATTATCGGAGGTATGATCAACAAAATATATGGGTAATTGGACGTGTGGACCGATCAATACATTAGTGGGTCGTGTTAGCTACTGACTACCACTTGGGTTGTTCCAGAAGTTTTGTTCTATCATCTTGGAGACGAAGGAGCTATTTTGAATTGTTATGTTGCAGGTGTGACTAGTCTTATTTTCAAACCTAATTCAGCGTCTTATGAACTATTAATTATTGTACACTCGTTTTAGTTGGTTATTAGCTAAAGCATAAAATTTCGTACTTAAAAATTAGTTTAAAACTAATATGCATAATTCTAAACTAAACAATGTCTGTATCACCGAATGCTATTCACGCCTACAATTGGCACGAACGCATGTCATGTGTACTTATAAGAGAAAACTTATGTTTAGATTGTGTGTAATGTTGCTGGCTTATAAATAAATAAATAAATAAAACATAATTAACATCCCTTAGCCGCCTTTTTGTAATTCAGAGAGGAGCTAGTAGCAGTCACAAGTGCCAAATGGGCTACTTTTGTTTCCTAAAGATGTGGTGCCCAATAACATTAATAACAGGCGACAATTCGAAATAAAACAAAATCGACATTCACAGAATCGCCTAAGACACATTCAAACATTCTGTTAAGCAATCACGTGACGACCCTTAACTATGACGTTACCATTATTGAGCTATTAAGAAAATTGTACACCCATGACGTGTATATTAAAAATTCGTTTTGTTAACCACTACGGTATTTCTCCACAAGTCCTTTATAAAACGCTGTAATGGAATATGTTCCAGGCATCCTGCAGTTGTGGAGAGTATTCCTGTCCAGTGGGAAACGTTCGTAGTCTAGAGAAATACAGCATATTCATATATAATGTCTCCTAATAAAAAGATGGGACGATTTCGATTGAATTTCAGTGTTTGATAAAATTTATCGACCAGATATATAGGTAACAAATGACGCACATACACAAGCGAAGCTTTAGATAAATATGAATAAATTAAATTAACGGCGTTGCTTTTGTAACTCGTAAACGGTGGGCACGTCAGCTGATTTCCGTTTTAATTTACGGCTTAATAAATCCACATTAAACGGTCCAATGTACGATTTGTAACAACAATGGCGCAATAAAAGGGAAAGGACTCGATCGACCGAATAAAATTACTTTGTATGAAATAATACGTTTCCATTGCACTTACGTATATTTAAAGAGCGTATAAATTTTTATTAAGGCACGTACGGTACAGTTCAGTTTTATATTCGGTAAGGGCTTACGAACAGATTTCTTGAACAGAAGACAACTTGTGCAAGCGAGGATTTTAATTTTAAGATCAAATATCTGTTTTATAATGACGCAGAATTTGAGTCTGAAATTTATCATCATAATTATGAAATCCTTTTATCATTCCGCCATTGGACACGGACCTCCTCACAGAACGAGAAGAGTTAAGGAAATAGTTTGCCACGCGGGTTGACAGACTTCACACGCCTTAATGATGTGCTCTGGAGAACTGCAAGTAGTGTAGGTTTCCTCACGATGCTTTCCCTCACTGATACAGTGAGTAATATTTGATCTTAAAACTCATCTTATTTGTGAGACAAGCGTGTCAGTTGTACAGTTGTCAATGAGACAGTGTAGTTTTTCTGCGGTTTGATTACTTTAGCACAGTCTCCGTCTAGTGTGAAATGATCTTGTATTCTTATGATACTATTATTATTATTAAATTGAATTTTGTTTTTAACAAAGGTTAGCTATCGATTTAGCTTTAGTTATAATATATTGCTATAATCGTCCAACGACAACCCTCCGCTCGAGATTTTACTGCAATTTGCCAGTTCGCGGCTGCATCACCCACGCATCCGGCTGCCGACATCTTAATATAGAAATAGTCAGTTTAAAAAGTTAATAAAATGGAAACGCGCATTCCCATGGGTTGGTTGTATGCAACGATAATGACCCAGGAACCCGCTAATTATTGTGTTCGATGGCCCTCGTTGAGTTGTGCAAAGTTGCGCTTAGCATGAAAGTATTAACTCAACAAATAGTCGTCTACATCACACCGACTGATGGGGAAGCCTCAAGATAATATATGATACAATGTTTATATAGGTACATATGTATGTCTGTATGAATATGTATATTTTTTTTTGTACTAACAATAGTTTTTAAGCCCCTTTTTACTAACACAATGGATTTGATGATTAAAAATAAATAATAAATTCGTTACTTTTCAACTTTTTAAGTGTTCATTAATTTAGTGAAACATGTGCACCTCGTGTGCGATGTAGAATAATTGTATTACAGTATTGATTACGAAAATGGCCCATAGATCAAGTTCACACGAATGTCGCTTTCAACGTGCCTATACCACCATAAATCTGCACAGCTTGGTGCGCCGTTTACACATAAATAAATCTTTAATTGTATGCACTCGCCAACCCATCGCCGGCGCAAAAACTGCACGCGTTTTGGCTTGCATCCAGAATTATAGTGTACTTAATAAATTATTGCATTTGTTATTGTTACACAATATTTTCGCATTGATATGTTCGTGGCGCGCTGCTTAGTGCGAGTAGTAGTGGTTGGTTGCATTTGTTTCGATAATCTCCGTTACATTTCTGTCTCGATTAAAAACACTGCGCTTCAAGCTGACCTCATATCATTAGGTTATCTTTGGTTTTGACGCTTTATACCAGTAACTACAAGTGTTCCAATCTAATTTGATATCCAGCAATAAAAATTATAAGAATAATATCTTTATTTATTTATTTATAGTTACACCAACAAGGTACGCCCCGATACAATAAGTAAGCACTAAAGCATGAGCAAAACAAAGTGTAGCTTATTATAGGTGCAAGCCACAATGGAAGTATAAGGACGGCCTAAGTAAATTTTGGAATTACACACTTATTACATTATACATACGGTTGAGAGCGTAGGTGTGGAAACATAAATAAATATAAAATTAGTATTAGTATAAGTATAAAAATAGTTTAATTACAAAATGTTATTCTTCTAAGACACGGTTTCTTTATAGCATATATATATACATAATACTAAAAAAGTTTATGGTATCGATGGACAAATTAAAATACTCGGTTATTATTTTCGAAAACGTATGCAACAGGAAAGCATGCAGCCGTCAAGCTGTACAGATGTTATAAAAAACTCATTGGTTATCACCATAAACTAGTAATGAGTGATTACTCTGCTCGATCGTAAGAATAATTAATAATGTCACATTAATTTAGATGAGTAGATATTCTCTTTCACATTCACATGTTGCGCACCCTACGATCAATATTTGGTAATAAATTCCTTCCGTCACTTATAACTATTATTAAATAAAATAAGCATAAGATGGAATACGATAGCGATCATTTGAGGAGGTCTATGTTCAATAGCGAGCTTTGAAAGGCTAATGGTGATGATGAAAAAATACCTATCTTAAATATATATCATATCCTATCTTTCTGTGATTTCAATTGGTTGCCTGGAAGACATCGCTCAATAAATACCTAACGAGATGTTCAATCTGACGACAGTTTCGTTTATTACGATGTACAATAAAATACATTTTGTGTTGCACTGTATTGTACGATATTACGGTAAACTGAAATAACTATTACGAAAAAATTAACAGCTACTAAAATTACATGTGGACAAATCACTTCCATTCATACAACCATTACGTTCTTCTGACCTATATGAGGCTATTCCGATCAAGTTCAGTTGAATCGGTAACTCTACACCTAGCCATCGGGACGCGGTGCGTATAAAGCACGTCCATATTCACAAAGTATAACATGTTCGGATGCGCACAAATTAACACGAATTCTCTAGGCGCGACAGAAGCGGGAGGCCCACGTATGCATGATATGTCCTAGTATAATTATTTCATTTCAGAATATCATTTTAAACCTTTTAAATGTAATGGGCTTGTCAGTTTTACGAGATGTACGACGGAAAGCTACGGTACGCGTCAATGATATAAATAATTTAATATTAAATAATAATATTTTTTATTACATAGATTTCTTATTTTATAGAAAAGAAAATTTCAGGAGACATTTCCTCTCGTATTTAAAAATAAACAGCTGATAGCTTCATTACGAGAGTTTGGCATTGACATTTGGCGGACTTTTATAAATCTGTAATAATTTTAGACTTCCAATATTGAATACTCAATGACGACAATTTTAATTTGTTTCAAAACCTCGCTTTGCCAATGATAAAAAATTTGAAATTATTGTACATGGAATTCAACTTTAAAATATATTAATGTCGATCGATGATAAATCGCTGACGCCGAAACGTAGCGTCATTGAGCAGGACGTGTGCTTCATTATGTATAGCGAACATCAACATCGCTGATTAGTGCGCGCAATGCACGAACACGGCCTCTCCGATGGACGACAGATTAGAATACATTAGCTCGTATATGTTACGAAGCTTTTTATTACGGACACATCACGCTTTACTAAGAGGATTCAAATTATAAGAGATCTTCCAAAGCGATCTTGTCATGGAATTGATACTGTTCTGATTTAATATTCACCGTTGTGTATGTATAGAAATGTATCGACAAATACTTTGCTACCAGGATTTAGAACACAAGTGGCGCCATCTCTTATCGCATAGTGAAAAGTTTATAATATTGAATTTTTAACATCATCTCTGACTCATGTCCAGGCAATTCCGCGGTGACCACAATTTATGCAATTGGTTTGGGAAATATTAGAATGCCTACATTTTATCAGAAGCTGAACTAATTGATTTATTGAGATTATAAAACAATATTTCACGTGCCTATTTGGCACTCCCCACTCCTCGTGCTCTCTGCCTATCCCGCTAGGGACCTGGCGTGACGGTTATTTATTTATTTTATTTATTTATAAAACAATATTTATAACTTGTAAAATTCATTTAGCATTTATTGATACAGTCAAATTTTGATGCAAAACATAAGGCTGTAGTCTTACGTGCAATTATGGAGCTTATTTTAGTCGAATAAAACTTTAAAAATTAATCACCTATATAGATCTTTAGGTTATGTTACATGTTTTTATTTTTTATACCTACTATGATGGGAATATTTCGGTGTAAATTACAAATGTGTCAATAAATTATATGATGTTATACTTACTGTTTCATTCAGTCTATGTTCAATGTTCTAAATCGCATTTGGATCTTACCTGCAAACGAGAAAAACACAATGAATGTAAGTAGGTCTAACATTATGATACGTACGAATAGCTATGTATGTTATTTAACATAAGGAGCATAGCCTTCTTTCTGTCTATTGTACTTGTTGACTGTGTATAAAATATATAAATATATTAAATAAAATAAATAAGTACCAGTACCAAACGACAATGCTGGCCGCTCGATGGTAAGTCGCCATTGCGGCTTATTGACATAATTAAACAATCGCGATTATAATCTTCTTGAGATCGATCTGGAACTCGTTGCTAACCATGGGAATTATAGTAAAATGCCTCATAGCTCTGCACGTTCGCCTATACAGACGAATAAACGAATTACTGAATGGAGAAATGAAATAATGAGTGGCGAGTCGAGTATCCGGTTGTTTTGGGTGCTCCATTATTATCACTAACATTTCTATTGTTCTGCTGCTAACACGGGTATCGTCTGAGAATAAGAAGGATTCAAGTCATAAATTGCCACGTTGGCGAAGTGCGGAGAGACTTCACGCGCCTTAAATAACATAGTGGAGAGCTTAATGTGTGCAGGTGGTTAGAGAACTCTGGTAGTGATTGGAACACTTTAAGGTGTGCCGATTACAGCATGTGATATTTAATAAAATACGTTATAGTAAATATGTATCTGTTATAGGATTTTTATAATCGAAGCCTCACAGATTTATAAGTCAGTTAAAAGTAATTAACTATTTCCATAGTACACAGTATGTACAATTACATATTGACACTGTTGAGAGTCATGTATGGTGGTATGTAACCATGCATATACCTCTCTCCGCCACACTGTGACTACCGGACGGAGTAATCTCATTTATTGTTACAAATCTGTTAGCGAACCAGAATTTTGACAATACTTTATAAAAGGGCTATTGTTGAAATATATTTTAAAATTGTAACTAAGCGATAATTTTTATCATCATCAACTTTAATCGTTCCACTGTCAGGCACACAGGTCTCCTCTCAGATGTACCTATAGATGTCTAATTTCTCAATATTTTTGTAAGTTACATATTTAAATTTATAACACTGAAAAATATCTATTGATGATTGAATGAAACATTGTTACGGTTAAGATATTTGAATTGATGTTATATGTGTGTGGAGTAGAAGAGTTACTTACACTGCACGCTATAATAATAATAGAAAAGTCGTAAATGTTAAACGAATAGTAACGATTCAGGCAAATGCATTCTCCCATATGAATGAAGTACTCCCAGCATGTATGAGTAGCGTACGAGTATGCAACATAAGCTCTAGTGCCCAATTTAGACTGCACAAGATCGAGATACTGCAATTGACAGATATATGAGGCGGCCGGCGCCGGCTCGCATTCCGCGGGCGGAAGGGGTGCGGGCGAGGGGTTAATGGGAAGGGGGGGGGGGGGGATATAAGTTTTTGATTCGACAATAACGCGATATTTTGTTGCAATTATATTGCTGAGAAAATTTATTCAAAACTATTTATTAAAATAATTGCGGTACATTTAACATATAAGTACATATATTTGCTAGCGACGTACGATTTCGATAAACATGAAAAAATGATGAACGTTACAAATTCAATTGAAAATTGTTAATACATGTACATATTATGCTTTGACTGACAACTTCCGGTGGTTTCGAATGGTTCGTTGGTATGGTTCTGAGCCAGGGGCGGTAGATTAGCTTCCAATCCTGGTATAATAATTATGTGATAGGAACGACTATATGTTTTGTGTAGAGGTAAAATTATCTATATGCATCTATATATCTATTTGTTATTAGAAAAAATATATATGACCTTTATCAGTTGTCTGGTTTCCTTTGTACAGGCTTTGTCTAATATGGAATCGGATACCTCCAATTTTATATTTAAAAAATCTTAGTATACATATACTACATAGTCATTGTTAATATTAAGTATATTGGTACTTCACATATGTAAAATATATCAAAAGGATGATGTGTATAACATATTGCGATTAAATATTAATGCAATTATTGACGAATTGTTTAATGTGTATTAATTATTAATAGCCAAGTTCAATTAGCCGATAAGTGGTATTATAGTTTTCGGTTCAATCCACTAACATGTAATACTACTCACTGCAGTAGCTGAGAGTGAATCAAGTTCATCATATAAAGGTTATAATTTTAAACCTATACTGTTAATTATAAACCTATAAGTTTAATTATAAACCTATACTGGTTTACCATAACTTAATAGTACTACATTGATAATCTTATTAATAATTAATACCGACTAAAATAACTCATTATACTATTTCTATAGTACTGTTGACGGTACGTCAAAGATGTCATAACTGACAGCTTCTACGTGAACCTGCCTTCTCGCATTCTATTCTTCTCATATAACAAATGATTAGGTATATTTAATTTTCAGCTAATATTTTAATAAAACATTGGTATTTGTGTTACTAGAATTATACAAATATTAGTCGAGCAATAGACATAATTTATCTATTTCTATTCATTTAAAGGTCACTAAATACAGTACAAATACAGTAGAAATAAATAATAATAAATTTGCATTGGTTATCATATTTTGTAGTAAATAATAATAACATCTCAGTAAAACTCAAACTCGGCCATTAAATCCCGATCTCAATTAACCTCTGTTATGATCATCTGTCAGCTAAACATACGTTCATAATATACATATCTTAATATATCCTTATAGAGACAGTTTAAAATTCAGGCAAGACAATACTCCTGTTCATTACAAAAATGTTCTGAATAGGAATCGAACTCGGAAGCTGCGGTTCAGCTAGGCGCTACTAAACACTACACCAACTGGTCAATCATAGTGGCATTGAAAACACTTGATAACATGTACATACATACTTATATACACAAATACAGAGTTCTAATATTGATATATATTGAAATGTCATTTTTATTAAGCTGTTGGTTAAGTTGAAAAGCCGCCTTAACGGCTAATAATTAATGTTATTTTGCAAACGAGACGGACGGGTCAACGAACTGGTTGACAAGTTTTGGTGCTGACTTAAAGCTTCCTATCACGACTAACGGTCATACTACAAGTTCTGACCGCGTGCAGCGGGGCGTTACACGACAGACCGTGGGGAAGTCGTCATAGCGGTGCCTGTGTGCTCATTCGGACATTTAAATACAAATTTATTTATCATTACCTTAAAGTAAACATGTAAATTCCTTCAACGCGGTTTTTAGAGAGATGAAAGATGATGCTATTTACTACACATAAATAAATTTGCAAAATAAGCCACCTAGCTGCCAACAACTTGGTAATATAACGTAGTTTTATAGCATTAAATTATACTTATTTAAGGACAGCACCCATTTAAAGTTATTTAACACGTCCAATAGATTTATGTTCATAAGTTCCCAAAACCAGCATGGAGTGGTAATTTTGTTACCTACATTGTTATTGTTAACTGTTATCATTATCGTTGTTCGTCGTTATCGTTATTAACCGTTATCAAACAAAACAATAATATGTGATTGGTTAATATTATCCGGAATATAGTAATAATAAATGGGGCCACTTGATTCAGTGGTTGTAGGAATTGACTGCTGTCCCGGAGAAGGTAGATTCAATTCTCAGTCAAGACAAATATGAGTATTACAATCAAGACAGTTTGGTCTGTGCTTGGCTATAAAGTTATCTGTATAAGTTTATCTGTAGGCATATTTATTAGCCGTCTGAGGATCACATTATACTGGTTACATTACACTTTGAGATCAAACTGCTGTAATTTGCCTTAAGATTGTATTATTACTATATTCGTATATGATTGCCTTCTTCCTCGTCGTCTAATATATTTCTACAGCGTGAACCCGTCAACAGTGCGCTAGTGACGTCGCGACAATGTATGCGGAAACATGTCCCGACGTGTACTGCTGCCTGTTTAAGCAATGTCACTCATACGTCATGCAATATTCAACGCGCTTATATAGTAGTCCTTCGAAGGGAATAACGAAAAATCTAAACCGGAAATTAATAATGTTTTAATGGAGAAACAGTCATTGCTAGTCTTTTTATGCAAATGATCAGGCCAGAAGTCGCTTTTGCTGCCAGCAGACATATACAACGTCGCCGAATAGGATTGTAGGAATAGTAACCTGAAAATTGAAATGGTCGCCTCTGGTCCATACGCGAATCTTCATCCGCATCTATGTGTTCGCTATATGACTCTAGAACAGCGCGATGGCGTAAAATTTAAGCCAACCGCAGTTGCAGAGGAAACCCATTCCCAGCATCTGGTCATAGGAATCCTTTCCAATCACGCGTAAGGGCTATAAGCCCTCAACCTTATACCTATTTTCCACTAACACCTGAGTGTTATCAACGCTGCATAATAGGTCGATAAAAACGCCGGCATTGTTAAACTTATAACAATAACAATATTTTTATAACAGCTTTTGTTATATACCAATTCTCGTAACAATGTTTTGTTCTAGCTTTTATCCACTATACTTAACAATACCGTGTTGGCGGCGTCTGAACGAGTGCATGATGGCGGGACTGGATTGGACGGAAAGTGTAAAATATAATCTTTGAACTGTCATTTGGTTCTGGTTTTTGGGTTTGTATTGTTTGCTACTAGCCGTTGTAAAGTCAATAGCCCTGAGGACGCTTCATCACCGGACGAAGCACGTGTCGGCAGCGGTACGTATGGAGATACATATTTGATTTTGTTTCCATGCGCCTGACAACAAATGTATCAGCCATCTCACTCACTGCCATCTGAGCTGACACTAATCAGATTCCGTGCAATTGGCCATAGTAAACATAAACATACATACATAAACTTCTAAATACATATTTATAAAGATATTTAAACTTTTCAGACTATGTAAAAAATGATTTAATATTACATATTTGTCAGTTGTTGCAACAGTGAGGGAAACACCGTGGGGAAAACTTAGAATTCTCCATAATGTCCTATGAGTCGTGTCAAGTATACCTGTCCGCACTTGGCTACCGTTGCAAACTATGGCTTGAGCCTTCTCTTCCTTAGAGCACACATGTGTCCAAGATTAGAATGATAAAAAGATGTTTCATTGTTATTATTACTTGTTAATACACTAAATATATAATAATTATATATAATGTACCTTACTCTTCGGGTATCTACACCAATAGCTTTGAATGGGGCAGTCAGATCTGGTAGCAAGCATCTTTAGGGCGGCCTTGCTTACTTCCGACTTGTCCCAACCGAACATGTTAAATGTTCAAAGAATAATTCTCCATTATTAGTGAATTAAATTATTTGTACGATATTCGTTATATATACAAACTAATTATAATACAATTTTAATATAGGTACATATTCCTAAGGTGAATTTGTCCACGCAAAAGAATCAGGACCTTGTTCTAAATCTCTGGTTCTCAAGAAGTTCTAGATAAACAATTTAAATGTCCGCAATTCCACTGTTTACTATTTCATTCGTTATTTATCACATACATATTTATACATACTTCAGTCTTCATATGCGATTTAAAAGTCACAATTATTTATAGTAACGGATTTACATGCTGTATAATAATCTAAGTTTTTCATACCCGTATTAACATATTACTACGCTTTGAGCTTTCGTGACTCTACACTAACCCGTATGCTCTACCGCTGTCAATATTCACTTCGAAACTCTACAACACTCGTCACAGCCACTGAGCATTCACAAAGGACCCCGGATCGCCATGGTGAATAGCGTTGCCAGTACTTACATACCATAGAGGTATGCCAAAGTCTACTGTATCCCGTGACTACAAGTACCGAAATCCTATAAAATGTATGCTACAGCACGACTTCTCCGGTCCCGTGTGTCGCTGTGTTCCATTCACACATCGAGGGATACTCCCCCGTACAATCGCTTGCCAATCTTTGTAATGAATGACTAGATTTACGAATAAGTTTCTAGCAAGTATCGCAAATAGATCAACCTGTATATGCAACGGTTCAAGTCACAGCATGTTCCAGAACCTGTAAACCCTTAGGCAATTTGCACTCAATTATAGAACCCGTGTATTTGGAGACAGACAATAGACTGTGCAATTAATTTCAATGGTTGCGGCCCGCGTGCGCCGCGACACACGTTCGAATGGAGGCGACTCGAGAACCCCTTACTAACTGGTAAAACCGATTAATATAATCTTTCACAGCATGATAGTACCTGATAAACTATTTACATACTGTATATGCATTTTTAAATACATGCTTATATGAATAGTTTTTCTAATAGACAAAAAAACACTAAGTCATAACACAAATATTGGTTCTCGGTACGAATCAACCTCACAACGCTCGACTAAGCAGTATGAATAACGACTAACCAATTAACTGACGGGTCCATCAGAAATATCATATTAGAGAGAATGAGAACAGTTGCTCCAAAGAACGCGAAGTAAGCGTCATTGTTGCATCTGTCATTGCACTTCTCTTGCACGGCCGGTGCTAGTATGACAGACATACTGAGACAATGGAACGAAAGCTTTCGAAAGAATTTACCTGTTTGAGTGGACTTAAAATAGTTTAATCCTAATTGAATTCAAAATTAATGGAATTATGTACTTTTTACACTAAAGTAAACATAACGTAATAAAGTAAATACGCTACCAACATATTAATAAAACATAATCTACCCACGTATTTTATAATTAGTAGAACCCAGATATGAATCATTAAAGTTAACGAATTCTGATTTAAAA
>DVPR01000888.1:0-12166 GCA_018239345.1 Oxynetra stangelandi | reverse complement strand
AAGTGCTTCTCCACGATGTTGCGGAGGGAAAAAACTTGATCCGTGCATCCCCTTCCAGCTCTGAAACCACCCTGTGCCTCTCACAATGTTCCATCGGACTTCTCTTGCATTTATATATATATATAAATGCAAGAGTATTACTATATATAAACATATACTCTTTACTATATATACTCACCGTTGTCATTAGAGGTTGCAGGGGTTCAATGATACCGTTCCCTCTGGCCCCTAGAGCTCCACCTTTCCACCCCATCAGGCGCATCATTCTGTACGAGAAATTCTATATTATGGCAATCGCACGTGCACATATAGCGATTGGCTAGCGGTCCAATCCCCTTCAGGCATACAAACACGCAAATATGTATGTGTATTATCTACAACTATGCAAGTTACCAGCGTTCATAACATATGGAAAATCATACATATCATTTTTAAATCCAGAACAGACAGCCGTTCATTTGCAAATTTCCATTCACTATTTAACGCCCAAGAAATTTCACATTCCTAGCTACATTAATTTACTGTGTGTGGCCACGAATTTCTCTATCAGTCAGCACATTTACAAACACATACGTATTTATGTATATATAAGTGTAAAAGAGCGCTTCAGCATTGCATTTAAAATGAAAATGTCTGCGATATATGATGCAATAAATTATGTTGGACAATCTTTGGGAAGTATAAAATCGCTAAGCAGCATTGCAGCAGAACATTTAAAAACAATCGTCTAGCGCATAAAAGAATATTTTATTTTGTTCCTATATTTAATTATTTAACAGTACCTCATGGCTTTATCAATTTCCAACGGGGCTGCCAGCCCTTCCAGTAGCTTGGTTTTCATATCCGGCACCGGTGGTGACAGACATTTGGATATATTTAGAGGCGTTCTGAAAGCAGAGGCAGAGATGTAGATAAGAAAACACTGAATTATGTAGATCTTTTAATATACATGACAATATTTCGCTTAATGTGTCCTGTGAAATGCACCTGGTATCAGAAGAACTGCACCATTCAATTCATAATACTGACATCATCACTGCTCGGAGACTGCAATGATCAGACAAGGGATCTCCTATCATGCTTTTTTATTTATTCATTTACGCACAGTAATTTATTTATATACAATACCTGACATTGTTCAATAGCATAATAATAATAATGGGAATAAGAATCAGAAGTAAAGGAATGGAATGTATGGAGGGCTTCATCGTGAGTTTTTTGTATACATATATGTTTATTACGTTACATGTCTTTGTTACATCCTGTTGCCTTCTGTTTATGATTATGACCTAGTTAATAAAGTGTGTACTTGTGTACGGAAGTGTGATGTACTTATTACCTCGAAGCCATGACACATCCCATCGGCTTCTGTGCATTTCCCTGGCAGGTCTGTGCAACTGTGGTATTGATTCGCTGGACCGGGTCAAAATTCATATTCCCTGGAATCGTCGCTTGACTCTTTACAGTGGATGTGGACCCGGCTGTAGTCGTCCTGAGCCTCTCCGGAGACATCAAGGGCATCTGTTCACAGACCCTGGATATCTCTGGAGACACACCGGACTGTTTCCTTATCCACAGATTATTTCCCTCTATCATCCTCTCCCAAATTGATTTTGAATTTCTGTCAAGAGTTTTTTTATATATATATTTTTAAAAAGACATGTTTCTATTGTTATAGGTTTACTTAGATCCCTTTATGGTTGATTATAGTAAGTTTTTACAATAAAATTGCTTAACTATACAACTGGACAGATAAGAATAAAATAGAAATCCTCACCTCGATTGTGCAATGTGTTTATCATCATCTCGCTCTGGACATTCATTTGTACATTTAGTTTCCATTTTTGTTTCGTTTTCCTTAACTGAAGCACTGAAATATAGAAAAAAAATATATTAATATACATGAAAAATTTATAAAAATAAAGTTTTTTTCCTTTCAAGAACCAGAATCAACATCCAGTCATATCTGAGATTCCTCTAAACTTCTTAACCACTTGAAAAGTAAAAACATACGTCATCTTAACGTATGTACATATAACTACGGAATGTAGAACGAATAACGTTTTCGTTCCACTGTTTAATATAGGTGTATCAGAATGAAAAAGCTTGGACTGCATAGAAATCTCCTCTGGAGTGCCCCAAGGATCAATTCTTGGACCTCTTCTGCAATCCTCTTACTTGTATGACATAAGAAGGTGGCTTAAGTACATTTACAAACTTATGCTGATGTTACTATAATTTACATGAATATAAGTGTAATATTAAAGACAATACAAAGCTTTAAGCAGATTCGGGCAGATTAACTCGCTAATATGCAGACAATCGCATAGGCATAAATGTATTTTGTTAATTCATACTATCATTATTTTATGTCTTTATATTGCGATTTTGTTAATATATTTTATAAATTAAGGAAATAATTTTATAAGAACTATAAAAGTGAAATTGAGATTTTACCTTAACCCTCCCAAACTTTCATCCATGTTGATAGATGGTGTTTCATCTATTCCTGTATTTTCATTTTCAACGGCTGCTGTATTATCTAATGTTAAATATCTGTAAAAAACGATTTCTTTTACACAACCGTCATTATTTTATTTAATTAATCGCTACATGTAACTAATTTTAAATGAATTAAATTTTTATGTTGTTTTTAAGGTCTTAACTAAAGAATTAATGTAAGATAAATTAAGATGATTTAAAATAAGGTAAATAATAATTAACATATTGTTATGAGACCAAATGAAGTTTGATTTTATACATATTAATAGTTCTATTTATAGTAATAATAACATGTTACATTGTAACAAAAATATTTGTATACTTACACAGTTGACATTCTTGTATTGACATTAATTACTTTTTGAAGTGACACAGTACTGTAATAAAAGAAATTGAAATCTTGATTTTTGCTATACTAAGTAATCATGTGTAAATTAAAGAAAAAAAGTAAAGTACTTATGCTCAAAATATAAAATATTTCTGCACATCTGGTAAAGCGTTGATGAATTTACAGTCCCACACCTGAACGGGAAGTTCTGGTTTCATACTAGTATTAAAGCTCAGTACCACGATTCAATAGTGCATTCAACTCCACATTTTATTTCACATTTGAGTCAAAAATGAATTATCCTAAAAAATAAATTGTTTCTAACAATGTTTTACTTACTGCTGAAAATCTTCAAAGATAGTACCGCAATTGAATTTATACCTGAAATAAAAAAACAAAATTAAGACTATTGTGTGCAAAAAGAATCTATCAGCTGACAGACTTTAACAGCCGAATGTACCAGTTCATCTTTAAAGTATTTTAAAATTAAATTACTTACACTAACAAATCTTCTTTTGAATCTATATAGAATTAAAAGAAAAATCAAACGACATGTATAAAAAGGGTATAATATTTTGTTAACTGCACAAATATCTAATTGAGACTCACTAGTTCAAAACTAGAATTACATTTTCCCTCAGAATTTCGTATCATATCACAAAGTACAGAAGAAAGAAGCTTTTATGTATCATTCGTAGCTAAAAAGAACAATCTGCTATCGTATTACAAAAAACAAAACTCACCGCATCTTTTTCTGACATCTATTTTGTCCGGAGTACAGAATATCAAACTTGAAATCTTTCTTTTGTTTTAAAATGTGAAATAACTTTGCGATTAGGCCATCACACTGTCTATCTAAGATCAACACTGCAGGTGTAATATATGGAGATATAGTCGTTGACTTATAAAGGAAATTCACTTCGGTTCTGCTCAGATTGTCCATTTCAAAGTTAACTTTTAAATTGTTGTTAACCAAATTAGAAACCATTGATTTCTTCATAAATGTCTCGGACATGGTGTCAATTAATTTTCGTTTTGCCACCAATTTCTTCAGTGGCATTTCACAGTTGGATGAAATAGTACTAAGCTTGTTGAAAATCAATTCTACTTCATTGGAGTTGTTTATTGTATCATTTAATTTATTATAAATAACATTTACACACTTCTCGGCTTCAAAATGTTCACCTGAGCTTTTATTTAATATCTCCATTACACGAACACTTTCTTCAGGTCTTATCATATTTGCATCTGCGCCACTCTCAGTCAGTACATTGGTTACAATGTCCATATGCTCCACGTGCCTATTATTTATTTTATCTTCATTATTATTGAAATTTCCATGCAAATCTATATTTGTCACATTGTTAATTTCATAAGACTTTTCAGCTTCACCTGCAATATTATTTCCATATTCATCTTCATGTAAAATATTTGATCTACTTGCTCCATTATCTTTATATTCAAATGATAAAGAGACTTTTGAATTATATTTCTTATTTTGACCGACCACTCCTATATATACTTGCGTTGCTTCTGGTATGATTTGTCCCTCTAATGCCAGACTCTTTGTTTCTGTGATTCTGTTTAGGGGTTTCTGGTTAAATAGCTTTGTTTCGACATAAGCCTGGCCAGCCGTTGCTGCGCGATTTTTAAGAGTGTGTGCATTCTCATTGGACAGTGGTGCATTGGTAATATTGCTATCAGCTTCCCAAGGTTTTAATGCTTTTACTTTAGTTTCTTTTATATCTATTAAAGCATTATTAACAACATTTGTCTTAGAGAACAAATTTACGTTTGTAGTACAATCGGTCGGTCGATGTTTTTTGCTATCATTTCTCACAGTGTGCTGTTCTTTCAGTACATTCATCAAATTGAATGTATAATGTTTACTGTAAGGAATATAATTTATTAATTAGAACCACCAATATATTACAGGGAATAAAAATGTACATTGAAAAGACCTTTAATTGTTAAGAACGAGACACATAATCAGAATGATAAGTACTCACAATAACCAGTGTATATAGTATTAGTAGGATAATGTGAACAGAATGGAAAATGAATGAATATGCAAATGACGTGAAAATGATCATAATGCAATAGAGATGGTTTAAGCAGTATATATTAGTAAAATATTACACCATACGTAAAATTCAGAGTAACAACTTTTTCTTAACATCCATAGTTATTCCATGTTTTCAAGTAGTGTTATGTAATAGATATATGTAAATGCACACAATTTTTACATACATATTCAATATTCAAATTCTATATGTATATAATCTCGAGTAACAATTAATTAATCACTTACGGTAGTACAGGATTTTTTTTCTTAACAACCTTCTCGAAGTAGACATACCTGGAAAGGAAGTATTATTAATTAATGCCAATATTGGACAAATGGTGCCTTATTTTCTGTAAGTGCCCTTAGCAAACAAACAAACAGGCGATACCAAGAAGCATTTTATTATATTACTTTCCAGCTTTCTAATTTGAATAGAAATAATAATTATATTATAATAAATAAGTTATCTCAACTGAGTGTGTATAGAGTGACACTATAGAATTCTAGGTAATCTCTGTTTTAAGTAATTTCTTACCAAATAAAATTTCAATGTGATTCTAACACCTTATGCAAATACATCAACTGTAGTAGCCATCGCATACAGATGCAATTTACAATATTTTTAATATTCCGATTTAGAATTTCAGAGCTTTATCATAATTTGACAGAGTTATTTATTATACACACACAAGATGTGCTTCAATACTTACCACATACATAGAAACATACACTTACTTTGAATAAGTCAAATCACCAGGACACAATGAGATGACAAACTCATATCTAAGTCTGAAAATGTTCATAGCCTCCCAAACAGGTGTCCATAAAGATTTTTGTTCTAATTCCACATCCCCGTTCTGTTTCAAAATTCCGTTGTACAAGAACTCGGCACCCTGTCCCGTCATGTCTGGATACTTGAGGGTCAGCCGAGATGATTTCAGGAACCTTAATGTTGTGCTTATACATATCTCTTTGAACTCCCGTGTAATTGGATTTTCACAATTATCTATGGAATGTTGTTTGTTGTTATGTTTGTAATTTTTTTTAAGAATCACGGGGCTGAAAGGATGAGAAACAAAAAAATGAAGAATAAAATAAGCACTTACAATACCTTGTGCTTAGTAACTAGACAGCTGATGCCTACATCCAGCAGGACACAGAAATACTAGTAATGAGGCTGTTATTCAGACAATTGTATTTTTTAATGCCATCGATATTGTCCGTTAATTTGACTGCACTTTGTATGACATATTCAATATGAATGAATATTTCAATACCAACAAGTAGAATATGAGCAGTAGTATCAAGTAACAAGGTGTGCCTTTGTCAGCATACTACCTGTTATATGAAATAACATTAACAATACTTTACTGTCATGATATACTCGAAGGTTTTTTTTGTTCTCCCTTAGTTACCTAAAAATATTATTGTTAATATTTTTTATACCTTTTACATAATTGCTACTCAGCTATAATGTGTTCAAGATTTTATGTAAAGTTCACTGCTGTTCTGCATTATTATTTACGATTTATTGTTACTGTATTATAAAATTGTTTGTTTCCTTGATAAAAAATAAAAAAAATATCGTTGGCTTCCATGGCTAGAGAATTAGATGTACCTTATGTTTGAATAACATTTTTGCTATTGTATCTTGAAATACCTCCACTATATGAAAGTAATATAACGTTTTTATTTAAATTGCAATTACTTTGTGCTTTTCACTTACATGCCTGCAATTAGTCCACTTCCAAAAGTGGTTTCCCAAGTAAAAGTTGCCCTGTTTGCTTCTATAACGTCCAAAATTCCGTTAGCTAGAACTTTGCATTCGTCAGTAAAGTTAGTTGACTTTAAATAAGCCTCATCAACGACAAACATATAATAAAAATGAAGAGAGTTCTCCTGTGTGTTCACGTAACACATTTCGTGTGCCGGACTTTTTAAGAAATATATAATTTTTCTCAAATTCTCAAAAATGTATTCGGAGTCCATCAGTTTCAAGAGAGTGTTGAAATAAGTCTTCGCCTCAAGAAATTTGGGCGAGCCCAAGACATCCATATTAAAATATAGCCTATTCTTTATTCGTAGCTAAATTTGTATTTAGATTGACTGGGGTAATATCATTCTTTGATATAAGGTAGCACTGAAAGTATAAAATTAAACAACACAGTACTGTTCATTCCACATATTACAGTAGTTCACGTAATATGTATTTGCGATCAATATTACTTTAAGGAACTTCACATTTGTGTATAGTACACTATCCTTATTATGTGTGCTTACCAAAACACAAACGAAAACAAAATACGTTATGGAGCAATAACTTAAATAATACCTGTCTAGCAAGCGAACTAATCGACTTTTATTTGAGCCTGCTCAAATAGATTGTTGCCATATTGTATGGAATGGATACTATTCACATATGTAAAAATCTTTTTCGCTTGTGTAATTAGTATCCCCGCCTTGTGACTTCATGTAACGTTATCGAGAAACCAATGCATCAGAATGTATTGATCACTCCTTTAACCACTTCGATAACCATATTGGAACAAACGATCAGTGTGGACCTGGGTACACATTTTTCTTGGCTTTAAATGATACAAAAATACAACGTCAATGTCATTTTTCGATATGTCATTACCATTATAAGTGTATGTTATTGTAATTAACTAAAAGAAAACAAATTCTATATTATACACGTGATAATAATACCGAGATGTTTATTATTTGAAAATAAAGTAGAATATGGAAATACTTAAATTATTGAATGAAATTTGAATCTTATAATAATGTCCTTTAACACCGACTGGGATGTCAATATATACAAAGAAGAACATGAAAGTGAGGATCAGTGGCAGTTAAGAAGTAACTTTATGATTAAATGGAAGGATGATTATCCGGAGGACAGGCTGGTGTGTTTGGCGCGTGTTTTCATTAATATGGAGTTCATGGGCTGTCGTTATCCTACCGAAGTGATGCATGAAGTTGCAGGATTGTCGGCCGATGTAAGTCGCGTTGTTTGGTATATCAATACATTTGATTTTTTTTTTGCTTACAGCCGTGTACGTTTAATCATCGGTACATTTTCGGGAATTACCAGATGTATATATTTATTACAGGCTTTCTGGTACCCTTGTTATTTTAATAGATAATAAAAAAACTGCAACTTTTATAACTCATCTGCTTTCAAAGTAGCCACTTAAACTGTGACTATGTTATAGATAATTTTGTATAGATATTTTTTTATAATCACACACAACAAATGGTTGTGTGTATTATATAAATATTTGTCCTCTGATAGAAACAAACCCACAACCCTGGTTGAGCGGTCTAGTTTACTAACCAACACACTAACATATTGCATTATTTAGTTGTGATTTTTTTTACAGATTGCAAAAGATTATCGAACCAGCAGATTAACCAAGTTGAAACGGACATTTGTGTTAGCTTCGAATGCCGCAGAGGATCGAGCGCGAGGTGTCAAACGACAAGGTGGAATCATTGTAACAACACCACCGGTTAAGTCAAACAGAATCAATTTCATACCAGCCGATCAGACTAATCAGAACAATGATGACATAAACGAAGACGACAACGAAGAATCTGTGAATAAGTTATTAGAAAAACTGGAAACTCACACAAATGTGTTGTCGCATGTCAGTGAAGCAGTGAACGCTGATGCTGAAGTAAACAATGGAGTGAATAACAGCAAAGAGCTTAGTTATGACAAACAAAACTGTATAGAAGAGTTATCAGAAATCGAATGTCTCAATGTTGAGCTGTTTAATGAGAGTATGTTTCAAACTGATTACGGGAAATTTGTTCTCATTATAAGGCCATGGACTGATATTTATAACAACATATTAAGTAAGTGCACTGCTTCATCTTGTTGATATTGTAATTGGGGTAGCATCTATTTATTTTTAAGGCTTCAAAAGAAGTATTGTAAAAAAAACATAGAAATTACTTCCATAAATATACATATAATATTTATTTAGAAAGTTCACTAATGAAATTTAGAAATAATAATTTTACAAAAGATCAATTATGTTTTTACAATTGTAATTGACAGACATACTATTTAGTTTTTTTAAAATAAGAATTGAAAGAAAACATCAATTCAATAATAAAATAATGAATAGAAATTATTAATTAAAATTACCCAGGGAGTTTACAGGATGGATGGTAATAGTGCAGAATTCCAATGGTTTCGGCAAAGCAATATAGCTGATTCTGATATGTTGTAAAAGCAACGATAGCAGCAATATATATCGGTACTGGTATTGAATGCATCCCTAATTATAAATGTCATTTATTGATTAACAATTGATTGTATATGTAGATATCATACTGGTGATTGTAACAGCATTCTGGCCGATCGTACTATGGCTACGGCTAGATTGCTTTATAAGCTAGTCGGCGACAGACAGTTACTAATATTTACTTCTAGGGTAAGATGTTGTTATAATTACCAGGGCGGCATAATCGGTTCTTCGATGAAGCCGTTTTAATAAAGAATAATAAAAAAAAAATATTTACTAGCTGGGATAGACTACTTAAGCCCTGTTAAGTAAGTTCTGTAGCAAAAAATGCATTGTCAAAATTAGTACCACCAGTCACCATTCAACTGCCACCCTCTGCGCTATCTGTACATATCACTTGCAATCTGCAACAGCATCGAAGGCACAAGCGTTTCAACAGTTTTACCAAAGTATACATCCTTGTTGTAATATTATTTGTAATTTATTTTCCAGATTCGTGCATATCATGCAAGGTCCTGATGGTGCAGCATTATGAGAAAAACGTGTACTCTTTCATCATGAACGGCCAGATGTTGTCCACGGGGACAAATGCCTGCAAGGTGAAGGCAAAGTCTGACGCCGCAAAAATAGCTTGGAAAGTATGTATTTCTGGTTTTATTGAACATTTCTGTACCTATGTGTGTACATGTATAACAGAATAATAGTATGTCTAGATATGTTTACACACAGCCACCTCTAAGCTCAAAATAGCTAAAAATAGCAAAAAATAGCAAAATAGCAAAAAAGCTAAGTCTGTTTTATGGCAACCAAACGGGTGATTAATTGCATATATATACCATTGAAGGTGTAAAATGTTTATGTAATTTTTTTTATAGCAAAACACGTCAATATTTCAACAAAGGAATTTGTAGCGGTTCACTATTAGAACCGTCTTGGACTGTAGATTTCAATAAAAGATCTTTTTGTTGTTGTTATTTCTTGTATATTTTCTGAAGACAAGTCGAATACATTATAGGCCAACCCGAGCTTAAGTACTAAAGAGATAGGGTACAACTAATGGATATACGTAGGTGCTGTCTTGTACAGTCAACCAATAGTGTGACAGAAAATTTGCACAGGACACTAATATTGTTATTCTGCTCTAACGTATATTGCAATCTCTTACTCTCATTACAATAGGTGTTCTCACTCTAACTTATATTGCTATCTTATTTCTTTGCTTATCTTATGGAATGTTTACATTTATGGAAACAGGATATGGATGGGGAACTTAATTTATCTTAATAAGTAGATACAATATTTTCTTATTTGGCTATTCGTCCACAACAGAATTGTTATGTACAATTAGTGAAACAAAATAATATTGAACCAAATTAAAATATTCCAACAAATTCATTTCAAGCCAAATTCCAAGTTCTTTTAATTAATAACCTGTTACAGATATTAATCAGAAACTCCGTATCGTTGCTGATGAAGGAACAGTACATCCCGCAGAACGAAACTTTGATATCCATGGGAGATATGTCCCAAAAGCATGAATTTGGATCACCCATTGAAGACAGTGTTGCCTTGAAGTGAGTAATTTGTTATTGATTCAGTCTAATTTGCAAATAAATTCAATTTACAAATTTGTTGTTTATGAGTTCAAATATAAAGGCTTAAGTCCAGAAGTTATTTTAATAGGGTTAATGAGTTCACACCATTGTAATTGTAATTTTCTTGAAAGATAAATAAATATCTTGTTTAATTTATACAAGTGAGATATTTTATATCTTTATTGTCTTTAATGCACAGGAAACTTTCTGAACTGATTTTAATGTGATTTTTGCTGAGTTTTGGTTCAAAAATACATATATATATTTTATAACCATCCACAGAATGATGAAGCTAATGGGCTGGAAAGGTGGAGGGCTCGGTGCTGATAACCAAGGGATCGCAGAGCCAATCAAGCCAAACCTTCGAATGGTATGTGAAACAAACCAAACATAACACTGTTAGATTGGGAAAGGCAATCCATAGATTTTAATGTAGTGCTGATAATGCTTGATATACATTATGATCTGCAACAATTCTGCTGTTCACGGCTTGTATCAAATTATGCAGATATGACATGATATTCCAATGTAGTTTAACTGTATATATACATAAATATTGATGGGCTCTGGGTCTTGAAAATACATAAATTACAATAGTTCATTCAATTGTTGTAGGTAAATCGTGCTGGTCTCGGTCACGGCTCGGACAGCAGTCTGCAGCAGCTGCGGCGGGCGGGGTTGACGCTGCTGCGGCGACGCGGCTCCACGCTGGACGCGGACTTGGTGTTCACGTCGGAGTTCAGTCCCGAGGAGCGGGCAGTGCTGCACGAATGCGCCAGACAGTGCGGTCTGCATTCCAAGAGCTATGGGCGCAAGGGTGCAAGGTGAGTCATTCTATCACTCTAATACATTATTACAAGCAGTGCAAGCTAATTGGCTTGGAATCCAGCCTCCCACTCCTGGGAACCAGATTTAGAATCTTGGCATCTCGGGGGGAGGCGTGGGACAGCAGTGGCTAATTCTGCTGCATGCTCTCTTGTAACTTTCGGCATGAAGAATTGATTTGATTAATTATATGTATTTTACTTATTGTTCCTTCCAGTGACCGTTTTCTGGTGATAAGTAACAAGATCCAGCCGTTTCCCTTAGTGCGCGCCGTGGTGCAGCGTGGCGGGGAAACGCCCAAGTACCGAGTGTTCATACCCGCCACGCTCGCCAACAAGTCCCAACTGTGATTTTGACTGTGTGTGTGTTCGTATTGGTGAACGATTAAATTGTATGACAACTGTAATGATTGAAAACCGTCATAGTGTTATTTGATTAACATATCAAAGATTTTTATATTTCTTTTTTCTCACTATTTACTACTGATATTGTTAAAATATGTGTGTGCGTATGTATGTGTGTCTGTGCGTGCGAGCGCGTGTTTGCGCGTGCACGCACGTGAACAGACAAACCCTAGCGTGTATGTGCTCTA
>DVPR01000887.1:0-12168 GCA_018239345.1 Oxynetra stangelandi | reverse complement strand
GCAAGGACAGAGATGTTTGGCACTCCGTGCTCTCTGCCTACCCCGCTAGGGACCTGGCGTGACGGTTATTTATTTGAGCACATGAGCACAAGGATTTATACGTTATCGGGATGTAAAAATATCTACGAGTATGAGTATATATCTATGTTTCATCATCGACCTATTGAACGTTCCACTGTTGGACACGGGTCTCCTCTCGCAATGAGAAGGATTCGACCATAATACACCACGCTGGCCAAGTGCGGGTTGGAAGATTTCACCGTTACAGCAAGTGATATTCAATGTTAAAACGCACATTGTAAAGAAAGAGGTGCGCGCCAGGCTTTAAACCCAGAACTTCCAGTGTGAGAGCTGAATTCTTAATATATATCATAGTATAGTCTCCGCCTAGCTTGGAGTCATATGGCCACGTGTGAAGATATCTGAAGATATTTATTTATTATTATTATAAATATTTTTACAGTAAAATACAGATAATTAGCGTTAGAAATAGTTATAATTGAAATGAAATAATAGTTAACGACCCATTTGTTTTACAATAAATAACAAGTTATTTTACAAACACAATGTAACTCGGCGAGTATTGAAGCGACTGTAAACTTTCCTTTTGAAACTTAAACTTTTGCTACACTTAGTAAATATTTAGTTACAAAACCGGTTTCTTTTTGCTGAGCAAATAAAATTTCACTTAGAACAAGTTTATTATTCAGTTGTTTAGTCAACTGGAAAATAATAATTTTATTCGTAACATTTATTAGTGTTCGTGTTCGTAACATGCATAGTGTTCATTATGGAAAAGCGATGAAAAGAATGTAATGGTGACTTACAATATATGTACCTACTAAATTAAAATTTAATTTTAAATCTTTTATCTTACTAAAAGTAGATTGGTAGATTGGAATGCCGCCAGTGTGTTGGGAACCATGCCCCACATGGACATTTTAGATGAAATTTTCTTTTTATAAGGTTTTATCTTTATTGTTTATTTTATATTTAAATATATTATATTATACATATGTAAAAAATAAATAAATAAATAAATAGTTTTCTTGAAATATTAATATTAACTAACTAATGTCAGTGTTTCAGTGATAGTCCAGTGGCTTAGTACATCTGAGTGCTCGCCAGAGACTTGGGGTTGAAATTCGCACCTCTTACCTGCTTTATAAAATTATGCACAATTTTTAGATAAAATGGTCATTTCTGTGGAAAATCTATGAATGCGCATTACGCACGCTATGCTATTCACCGTCTTATTGTGAATCGAAACGCGTATCCGAAAAGGAATAATAAAAAGTGAATTTATTGAAATAAATGTAATTTATGTTTTCTGCAAAAACTTCGTACCTTACGAGAGAGCTTTGCAAAGTTGAGATCCGCTCCACAGAAACGCGGATGCAAGTTGTTCCCAAGCGATACATCTGGTCCACACTTGCGCGAGTTCAACTTTCAACTTTAACTGGCGTTTGTATAAGTTAGTGAAGTACCTAAATATCCTTTTAATCTCGAGCAATATAAACCGTTGGATCCTCAGATAAAAATTGTAGCTCATTAATTAAATGTATTCTGATATATAATATTAATGAACCAACTACATTAAAATGAGCTGAGGAGCATCTTAATTAACTCTAATGACTAGCCGTCAAAACTAAATATTGATGTTAATTAAAGACAACATAATCCGTTCATTTCGCGGTAAACAAGTAAACTTTTGTAGTTTCGCAAAATTAGACACTATAGATAAGGTGATTTTCTACAAGTCGCCTGATGGTAAACGGTCACAGTAGCCTATTGACGTCTGCCACACCAGGAGTATCACATGCATATTACCGACCCATAATAATGAACTTAAAATTGATAGTATATCCTGACATTCTGAATGAATGAAATGTCTATCCTGATTGGAATATCCATCTTCTTTATGAAGTGACTACATAAGCATCATATACGTATTTCTGCGTCGCAATAACTCTGTTGTATTTGCTCTGAGGGTGTACACGGTGTCAGATACTGACTAATGCGTTTCTGTTTTGAATGTTGCCAGGTACACAATCTAGTGTCAGCTCCCAAATACCAGAATGCTACATACGTCATGCGTCATACGCACCCTAAATCCACGCGTAATTAAATCACCCGCACTCAGACTCTGCTGCAACTGCTCTTCGATATAATTGCGTACGCACATAGATACGGTAATGTGTTTACTTATGCCGCCCTGGTAACTAAAATTTTAGTTGAAATTACACTACGTAAATATATAAATAAGCTTACGTTACAATTATTTCCAGGTATAAAATTATACATGTGCAGCTCAATTTGAAGTTATAGATAAAAAGACATGAAGAAAATGATTTATTGTTTAAAAAACAAAATAATTTTTTTTGAAACGTAGAAATACAACAGTTATTGAGAGTAAGTAGCGGTCCATCCGCTTATAGGGATTTCTTGGCAGCCTAACAACAGCCCAAGAAACAAAGAGATTAAGAATAAAAAAGGAAATGGATTAAAAAGCATGCTCGCTAAATGCCTTATCATGTTTACTGCTTGAGGAAATTTCTATCTTAAATACATACATATGAAACATTCGTTTAAACGTTTTTCCGCCAGCATTCTCTTTCTTTTCGAAGTTATCCTGAATACTTAATTAGCAAAAGCAACGTTGAAATTTTCTTAAAATTGCTATGAGAAGCGTATATGTACATTCAGCTATTGTAATACAAACTAAACCAACGAGGTGACGACAACGAAAAAAGAAACGAAAGGAAAGGAAATAGACTATTTCGGTTAATAGTTAATAGCGTAAACACATGCTAAATGAGGCTACACTGACAAAGACTATTAAATGTTAAAAATCTAGAAAGTACGATGAAGGAGAAGAAAGAAGTGTTGCGAATGAACTTTGTTTTGAAACCTATTCTTGTAATTGTGTATTAAAAGCTATTTTCCAATCATTCATTATTTTACCTAACAAGGCCTCTGCTAATGCTTATAATGCTGATATTAACACAATAAAAATATATTCACTTGTGTTCACCAAGTTTTTTTAGTTACTATATATGTTACAATGCATAAGTCGAAACAAATAATATAGATGTTAATAACGTCGATGAAGAATTCTATACACAAACAAATATCATCGCTCATGTAGCACCATCGAGTAACACATGTTGCCGCCACTTCGAGAAATGATGTGAACACGCTTGGCCTTACAAACTTGCGAACGAACGAGTGACTCATAAATCTGTAACTGATACGATATTCAAGGTTTAGATTAGGTAGACGTACGTGAAGTTTATTTATAGAAAAAAAAAATATTGCTAACAAATAGTGGTTGCTATTAATGTTGTTGTAAAATAGTAAATAGTAATACCACGACCTAGGAGATACGATATTTCTTAATGTATATTTTATTTTTACACTATGTTAACAGCAGCGTTTTAATTAGTTAAGTTATCTGATAATTGTAGAACTTTCTTAGAACTGTAACGGATAGATTGATTACCTTGATTCAAATATTCTTCGTGTCACCCGGCCAAAGTCCAACTTCAAAGTGATATTTGCTGATTAGGGCCTGAATCAAGCCTAGCTCGTATCTATCAAATTCACTCTTCCAAGCTCTAATAAAAACAGTCCTTATTATAATAAATTAACATAATTATAAGTGCAAATAATTTAATCATTTGGGGACAACTAAACATACAAAATTCTAATCCCAAACTTGTAATCAACTTGTGAGTGATAAAACAGCAAATAAACAACATACATTTCTTAAATATTATATATACATACATAAATTTAATTTACCCACAGAACAGGGTGAATATTCGTGCCCATCACATAAATATTTATCCTGGATAGAAATCAAACCCACTGGACAAAAGTCCAATTCATTAAAGGTGAGGTAATAAATTCAATGTGTTAATAAGTAACTATCCAGTAGATAGCTAAAGAACTAGTGTATTCTTCTTCTGCCCTATAAAACATTAACCACTACACGCCTCTGTAAGTGAGTGAGTGATGAGAATTTCGTGAACTTAGTGATACAAACGTATTGTTTTGTTTCATAAACAATCCGCCAAACCACAGAACGTATATTACATTTTATTTCATAGAGCCTAATTATTGTTCATGTTTCGTTATTATTCATGGAACATTCTTTTAACTGTATATCGAGGTAAAACATTAGTTATGCTGAGGGGGAGACTGTAATACATATATATCTATGTGATATATCATTATGCATAGTATAGTTTACCGTGTTAATGATATAATTATCGTTTATAATACTTACTAAAAACAAATGTTAACTTTTATGTGAGTCAACCAACATGTATCGCGGTGACTCGTGGAGCATACATAATATGAACAGTTATTACGTTATCTAAAATCCCTCCAACCCACATAACAATATGAACTGAATTAACCTTTACAATGTCCCGAAATAAATATTTTGGAAACTATTATTTATATAGGGCAGTTTCACCCCGTATCTGATCCCAGGGGTAACGTCCGTTGAACTCTGTAAAAGCTTTGTCTTTTCATATCTTCCCGGGGATTATTATGACATTCTCAGAAATACGTACAATATGATTGCACGAAATACATCGGTACTTTTGTTTTGCTGGGGGTTTGGTAGACATGTCTTTTAAAGTGTTTGGCGCTCAATGTACAATACAACTCACTGAAATTACAAGAAAAAAATATTTTTCCCACTGTTACATAGTATCAGAAGTATATACATACAAGTGTAAGTATAACGACGGGAGACGTTAAATATTCAATTCAAAAGTTTCAATGTTTAATGTTAAAAGTTAGGCTTTCGAGCAGTTGACTAAAAATTTACATTATTATATTTACCATACAAATGTAACTACGATTTTTTTATTATAACTATAAATTGTTATGTATTCTATCGTCGCATAGTAACTATCTATATTTAACTATCCATATATTACCAACCCGTGAGGATGAAATAATGCAATACGTGAATGTACTTGTTTACACGTTAACGGACTTGATCAAGAGCCATGACGGCCAATCTGGAGGCCTAGAGCTCAGTTCCCCGGCGCGCACATCAAACTTAACGAAGTAATATGTGATATCAATATTAAATAATACTCACCATAACGATGTCAAAAAGTCAGTAAAACATACACACCCTATAAGTCTCCAAATAATTCTGTAAGTTATGGGAGGTTTCCCAATCCGCATTTGATGAGCGTAATAAACTACGGCATTATAATATTTATCAACCTTAGAGGAAAACTGTATCTAGTAGTGGGAAAAATAATTTGACTGGGAAAAAGATTATAACTGTATTTGTTATAACAATATATTTATGCCTGTATGTATTTATGTTTGTTATATTATGAAGCAACAAACTGGCTCTTAAACCACGTAATGCTGTATGATTGCTATAACTTATAAAACTCAAAATTAAAATTTAGTCCTTCTTGGAGATACACCTCTTCTTAGAATTTCAGCTCTTTTTCAAATTAAACCTATTTTGGGTTTATAAAATTGCAGTCATTTTAAAAAATACGGTTTTTAAAATTAATTAAGTTATTTCTAAATAATTAAATAATTGAATAAAAAATAAAATATTAAATCCCGAGTAAAAAAGTTATTACGCAACCGTCTGCTTCCAGCCTATTATCACACACTCATTAGGTAAATGTTACAAACAAAATTCACACTAACGTATATTAACTGACCTAAAGTTACTAAAAGTCACCACTGTCCTGTTATTAGTTAACATGTACAGAGTAATACTCTCATTAACAATTAATACTAACTGAACTAGCTGACGATACGTCTTCTTCCAGTTTACTTTGGGGCAGGTCGCAGCTATTGAACAGGGTCGCAGGGTGTATTGAACATGAGTGAGTAGGTACAATCGGTTCTAATAATATTCCCTCCTCATAAAAATATTAGTATTTCTATAAAATAAGCTGCAAAATACCCTGAAATTGCGCAGAAGTATAACTTTCTAATAAAAATACTCGACGAATTACGAGAATATCCTCACGCGACGTCCAATACGAAATATTGGTTGTAATGCTCTCCAAACAAAATATTTTCCCAACTTCCTCCCTCGCAATAAGTCGTTGAAAGTTTTGTATAATATATATAAAAATAGTTGTTTTCTTTCAATTCGTCCCACTTAGTTTGCTCGTCGTACTAAAAAAACGGACAGCTAGTTGCCGAAGTGATATTATGATAAAAGCGGCTTCGCCCTTTTTATTCTTGTATATTATGTGCGTTATAATATAAAAATGTATTCCTGTCAGAAATAAAATCTGTTAAAGGACTTCTTATTCATAACTGTCCTAACAACTGAAGTCCTATTAATAAGCAATACTCGGTGATTAATAATTCCATATGTAATTATTTTATTTTATTTATTTATTTTATTTTTATAATTAAAGAATCTAATTATGCCAGTGACTAATAATATTATATCTAATTATTGTATAATTCAGTTAAAGTAAATGTCACTAACACTAACAGTTACATACCTAAAAACATATAAGAAGTCGGTTGTAAGTGACGGTCACATGTGACTGCCGGCAGCTCGTCACTCAAGCAAAAAGCCACTTACACCGGATACAAGACTAGTTTAATGCGGAACCGTAACATATTTTATTTAATTCAGTCAATAGAAGTATTCGTATATTAATAAAACCAAAAATAGTACTAAATATAATGAACATAAATAAATTGTTTCATTATATCATATTAAAGTTAATGAGAATAAAAAAGACTTTATTTGTACAACTGAAACTGACTAAACTGTTTTTATTATTATATTTTAACTTTTTCTAAAGTTATTGTTGTCTTTTAGTTAAATATATACATAAATAACGGTTAATTTTCAATTGCGACTTTCGACAATTCTTTCAAGATGTACTTATAAACGACCTTATCGCATATAATATCTTCGTTACACTTGTAGGTGAGCTATCATAAATACTTAGTGTAACCTAGAGATCTTACATGCTGGGTAGCCATTTGAATGTATTATTTAATTGTATTCACTCGTTACATAAATTGCTTGCCTCAGTATTTACATTGGAACACCAAATAATATAAATTATTATATTATCAATATCTTCAACTTCTATCAATGTTTTCGATGAATGTCATCGGGCCGTGACCTCGGCTTGCAGTATTCAGTTTCAGCCCATAGCATATCGCCGACGGAATATCCAGTGACGTAGAATGAGGTACCCACCGAAGCATTATCATCAAGGTGATTGGACGTTAATTCGTTCGAAAATCTTGCTGAGTCACGAAACTAGATTAACCTTTTGCTTGGTCTAAGTAAACGATACTTAATCTAGGCAGACCTAAAAAGCTTCATGACTTTATTCAAATCAGTCTTAAATCACGATTACATTGAGCAGGCAAGATATTAAACGACCGTAATCGTTTTCTTTTTATCAAATTTCAAAGTCTATATATTTTTTTCTTATAATATTTTATGTTTTCTTGCCTTTTTTTTTATTTATATATTGTTCTCTTCGGTTTTTGTTATTATTATTATAAAAACACTGTGGTATATATTTTTCAAGAGTAAAACATCATAATTACTATTGACATATCACGAATGGATAGATTGCTGATATTAACGAGACATCGGTCGCACAGTTCGCCCGCCGCGGTTGTGAAACGGAAATAATTTGTAAAGTTAGTCGTCGCTCGAGGCGGTATTTAGCCAGCGTTTCCGTGCTCCTGACCTGAGGACCCTTAAAATTTGCTGCCGATGGAACTTTTCAAATTGTTTAATTACTGTGATTATTTACTGGGGTGTGTTGGTATTTAGTAGAATATGAAACTTTCTTTCCAATTTCTATCGCTTAAGGTACATACGATTGAAATTTGAAAGGAAGTTTAATCTCTGTTCGTATACAATGTAAATTAATCATGTTTTTGTATAAAATGTTATGCTTCATCGTCATCATGTTATCATCTAATTCAATTACCTATCTACAGTACTTACAATTTAAATCGTTTTTAAATTAGTTCCTTTGAAATATTGTAGCGTTGTTTGCAATCTGTTTTATAGCGTGCACCTACATGAAAGGCTTGAAAATGCACAAAGACGATAGTTGTTCACTATTCATTAACATATAACATTTATTGAATACAAAAATACAATTATAATTAGTTATGTTATTTGTAAACCACTACAATAGATAGAAATACTATGTCGTACACTGCAGCGATATCATTGTCAGATCGAAGACGTTTGCAGGAACTATTGTATATTTATAGTCTCGTGATTGGACCCGTGAGTTTCTGTGTCAACTCGTTTTCTCTGATTCATCTGGGTTACCGAGACCGCCAAGGTCCAATATACTGATTGAAACACGATGCGACTCAACGCTAGGTAGAAATACTCCTCTCAATAGGATTATTATAGACTAAAATCGCATTTCTCGGCTCGGAGATGTTGACTTCTTCGACGAGGATATTCGTGAGCTCATGAGGAATATAAGTGCTTGCCTGTTATTTTAAACTGTAGCTTATTTTTGGCGCACACCGTGTTGGTGATCTATAACAAAATAAATACAATTATATAATATTTTCATTTTTATTACTGTCTTTGAATTATTTCTTCTGGGTCACGGTTATTGTTATTATGTTTGGAGAAGCTCACATAGGGCTATATTAAACTAGTACTTGTACTTCGAAGTAATAAATGACAGTAACATTACAAATATACTTTCTAAACATATACTTACGAGTGAATAGATAATTTTATATTCAAACCCGGAACAATCACCAAAGTTCATCACACAAACATTTGCTGGGCGTTAGAATCGAGTCAACAATCTCCGTTTCAACACCCTGAGTTAGTGCCACTGAACCAATAAGAGAATTGCTTAAAAATCAACACCATATGCGTACGAAAATTGTAGATCGTGTATTACGAAGTTACTCTTGTTCTAGAAATAATATAGCACCTTTTAATAAAAACGATGACAGCGAGCATTACGGGACAAAAATTGCAAACTTCAAGCGATAACATTAACTGGCACATCATACAAAAACATGGCACAACTTTAAATGGCTTAACGTTACATTAATCAATATAATGATATGCCCGTAACATTGTCTCGACACGAAAAACCTTTTAGCCCGTAACCCATAACAATACAATTTAGCTAGAAGTTGCTGTGTTTCAGTATAGTTTATGGGGCATTTAATATTTTGTAAATTGAATGCTATTTAAGGAGCTATTTCTGCTAACTGTACGTGCATTCCCACATGTCCACCTGTAAGCTCACACACAACACATACAGTCGTGCCCGCACACCCACACACATGAACGGGCACAGACCATAAAAGATTCAAAAAAAATTTATACAAGTATAATATTCCATTGAGAATACAGCCATTTTGGAGTTCCTCATTTTTATTTCTTTATTCTTATGTAACACCTTAAGCTAAGGGATACAGGGGCGTAGGTACTTAATGCCTAATGGCATTCTCTACCAGTCAACCCTGTTTGTTAGTGAGATCATGTGGTAGGTGCATTCATGATAATCCTACATAACATAAACACGCATACTTCTAATACATATACATCAGTACATACATATAAGTACATATATATATTTCACATATATATGTTTCACGCCCACATTAAAGAACTAAATGCTTAGATGTGAGATGGAAATTTAAACGTTACATTTTATTTTATTAAAATGCGCATTTGTGTGTTGCAAGACCATATTTCATCGTCAAAAAATAGTCCCCTACTTATTCCTCGTCACACATTTTATGAATCAAGTTTGAGTTAAGCTAATATAATAATAATATGTAATAATACTTACCTGGCAAGTTACGAGAAATCGCGATAACGCGGGGACCGTAACAACAAGTAAAGTAACGTTTTACAATAATAATAACGGGATTAGTGGCGCTCCGTTCCGGGATCTTTGTGCACTTAATCCTCGGATAACACGGAACGTTTGCAAAGTTATGATCCGTTTTACGGTGCGTTCGCCCTATTACATGCTCTTTGCTGTTGTTAGCTGAGTGGAAGTTAGATTTTAATGGAGATAAAGAAATCATTTATATAATTATTGTTCTGTAAACGCGCTAATTCCTTACCTAACTCCGCTTGTAGAGCAAGTACAAATTTCACAAAAAGCCGTCCTGGTAATTGACTGTTTCATTGGCAATAGCAAGACGAAGGATTTTATTGGTACTTAGGTTATCATATTTTTATTTTAAAATACACCGCAATTGGATAGTGTAGGAGAAATACGGCACGACGATCGTTGGATGGTATTTACCCGTTCCAGGGATATTATAAAATGCAATTTCTGTTATGATATTCATTTGCTCTGTTAAATTTTTAAATTCGAACTTGCTACTTTTTTAGAACATTTAGATATTCGAATTCAAATGCTTATATGCTGAACCGAATAAGGTTTTTTTTTACAAATGGTATAATTTGTTATAATATAAAGCTGCTTCTATAATATAAAGTTATATCTAATAAACTTAATTCGATAATTTACTACAATTATAATAAGCAAGAAAACCACGTTTGGAACATGTTATATTGCACCCAAAGTTAAGAAAATTCAACCTCTATGATAAAAAAATACACATTTTGTAAAAAAAAACCTTTTCACTGCCCTCGAAAGAGTAGCTAATTAAAAGACTCGATGTTAACTACGTATTGTTAAAATTATATGAAATTGGCAATTAATTAATTAATTCAGTTCGAGAACAAAATAAAAGACACCGTTACAATGCATTCATATGAACACAATTAGCGATGTCTGTTAAATGTGTGGATTAAAATTTGAGGTGAGCTAATGACATTTAATAAATTCAAATATACATATTCTCACAAATATACATATTCACACATTATACATCACACACATTTTAACATGTTTGCCCATATATACATACATACATACATTTATACGGATGCATACATAGCTCTGATGTGTGAGTCTCGTAAAATGTATGTCAAGATAACATTTTCTGAATATGTGGGTCGAATGATCTCATCTAATACTCACTTGCGTGGATGAAAATCCACGATCCACATCTTCTAGACAGAAAAACAAATAGTTAACAGTTCATAATTACTGCTATACCAACATACATGCATATTTGTAAATAAACATGAAAATTCACATTATTCCACTTACGAGTCACTTCAAAATGGCGCATGATTTAATGCGACACCGGGTTCGTTTTAAAACAATTTATTTTATCTGGTATTCAGTGTTAAATATTAGCTGCGACGCTGCTGAGTGTAATTTATTACGTTGGTATATTAAATGTTTGTATGGTTATGTTGTTTAGAAACGTTGCTATATATGAAAATGTAGTTACACAGAAAACAAATGAAAGTCATGAAAACAAGATAATGATAACGAAACTACAACATGGTCCAATCTTTTGGACTTTGAATTAGATTTAATGAATATTGACACAAGGAATATATTATACCAGTATGTGATCTTCAAAAGTTCTAATGCTACGCAATGAAATCAGTGAACATCAGTTATCAAAGGAAGAAATATGTACAGTTTATTGTATCTTTAATGTCATTTAATTACACTTCTTATTATTAAAATTGTTATTATTATACCCGTGATAGCAAGTGCTGGGGCACCTCCAATTGCCTCATCCCGTTCTTTTATATCATTATTTTTCTAACGATTTCTATTGCCATTGAAGTCATAGGCAATAAATTATTATATTCTTTCTTTCTTTATGTGTAACCAAGTATATGTACGTGCGCACGCCGCACACTTCAAACTGCTGTAACTGTTAATGTCAAACTTTGGACAGAGGGAACTGACGCGTGGAAAAACATTTGATTTATAACAGTGCACTAAAACAGACAACCACCTAATCAAGCTCAAATATAAATCAATAATTACAACTAAGTTTATGGCTTTGTGGTCATTGTGCTGTTTAAAACTCCGAATAGCTAAACATAGCTCAAAGGCGGCTGGTATCTGACATATAAAACGTCATTTCATTCTTGCAATATATATTTAATCGTTGCTCGCTATAAATAAATAAAATAAATACCCGCCAGGTCCCTAGCGGGGTAGGCAGAGAGCACGGAGCGCCAAACATCTCTGTCCTTACAAACCTGACGTGCTTCGTCTACATTCATCA
>DVPR01000886.1:0-12178 GCA_018239345.1 Oxynetra stangelandi | reverse complement strand
GATATATTTTTACAGCCAGACATAGAACAAATACTTCTGCTCGTCACAGAAATATTTGTCCCGGGTGGGGATCGAACCGACGACCGGCGGTTCAGCGATCAGGTTCGCTAACCACTGCACCGACGGGCCAGTCTTAGTAACACCTCATATTAACCAAATTAAAACTAACAATCCAAATTATGCGCTCTTGTTCGAGATCTGCTTTAGATATTTATGAGGAACAGCAGGCATTCGGGACTGCTGCATGCCCGTTTGCTACACTAAAAAAGACAACAAATCTAAAAGCTATTGTTTTATGGTGTATATAATGTACGCAACACAATGTAATTGATAATATATATTTTTATTTACAACAACTATTGAAAATATCAATATAAATTTTAAAAACACAATTTTCGCATCTTGCTAATAGATTATGCTAAGCTAAAGCATTATGAACTAATTTTGTTCCGTGTATTTTATTATGTAACTCATTCCTATTAATGCAGTTTATGATTTTAAATTAAATTATGTACCGGCTTAACCCACGTATGATAAGTTCTATATGGCTCGAGAAGTTTAGGACCTATTCAAAGTCCTTGTTCATGAACTCCCATCGGCCACAACGAGATCGCGGGGGACTGATAGGATAGGCACGAAACTAGTCTGGATATTCTGAAGAACCATATGAGAGTAAAGCCTTCTCATGAATTCACATGCAATATTAGCTAGTAAACATGTTTTCTAGTCTTGAATACAACGAAAAGCAGATAGTTTAAAATTTTACGATTAAAGCAAATGTCATGCGTCGATGTTTCCTAACGCGATATCTGCCGTGACGTCAAATATAACCTTGTACTTGAAGCTTGACAGATAGATAAATTTATTTTAAATATACATACATACTGTTATAAAAAATATTAGAGAATTTTACATATATATACTTATAGTGGGTACGATAGCTAAAAATTCAACACGTTGGTAATATTTGTTTATCTGATGTGTGTTTCGAAAGCAATATGCTAAATATATTGTTCAATTACGAACATTATCACCGTAGTGCCAAGCGAAATTTAAATTTAAAAACGCAGTCTTATATATTTCTGGACGTACATAGTATTTAAATACTAGTAATAATAAAATTTAAAAAAAGTGACTGGTTTTAATATATTATTCTATAGATCTTTCGCAAATATTTTATAGATCATCCCAATATTTTTCATAAAACTGTAAAACTACTAATACGAGACATGAAAAATTGAGAGTTAAAATTAATTCAATTGTGAGCTTGCGCTAAACTTTTTAAAAACTTGCTGCCAAAAAAAAAATGGTTATAATCTGGAGGAAATGTATTCAGAAGTCCGTTTAGTCCACATATTCCAAATTTTGCCACAGCCATGTCCGTGAATACCTACACTCATCCGGGCGCTAACTTCAGTCTGCTAAGCAGACGCAACAATATTTCATGAACTTGTTTCGGTGAAATATACCATGATCGGAAAAGTTACCGCATAGACAAAATCCAAAGACAACTCGCGTTGATAAATATACTTCATAGTTTTTCACGCCAGCTTCAATTCTTTTTACATCCTACTCGTCTCTAAACTGCCTTTAAGGCTTCCGACGCGGTTTAACGATCGTCACTTAGCGATAAACCGGGTCGAATCGTTAACGTGCCCCCCGAAGTGTGGAGACCCCTGGAAGTTTGGCAGTAGCGGTTTTCCATCAGAGCGCTGTCGTTGCGTAACTTAAAGATCGCTCACAATTCGAAACCACGTCAGAGGTTCGAGCCGTGATCGCCTCACTTGCTTCGACATTTACAAATTAATTGACTTATCGTTCGGACGATGTGCACCGTACCGCAACCAACTAACAACCACTAAGAACTAAATTTCAATTACATACAATTTGTAAATTTCAATTCTCTTAGTTCGTTACCATCTACCTTAAGGTTACCTGTAAATCTCTCATATCCGTATTTATGAACTCGTACTCATGGATCTGCCCGTCTCTCATGTATCAAATTATATTGATGAAATACTTCATTAAGTGACTTAGTAGAAAGGCTGTAATTTCAATACAATAAATTATGTGCATTTCCCAAGTAAATTCCAGTAGTTCGTTTTTTATGTACATTTAACTATACACTGGTTGTCAAACAATTATTATAAAACCGAGCTGTTCTTGCCGCTTAATAATACATTATAATATCACCGAATCGGATATACATATGTATATAATCATCGACGTTTTGTATCTTCTTCAATTTGAATACGTTCACTAATGTAGCAATAACCTTTTGCGGGATAGCGACATAAACTTTATTGAATGTCATCTGCATTTGGAAATGTTTTGCTAGTTGTTTTCCATTTCAACGTATTTTGTCCTCCTTAATTCTCAAAACGTAGGCGGTTTCTTATTTACTGGCGGCGTTTACTTTACTGTGAAGCTTCGTCTTTGGATTGTTGTAAGTCCTCCGTGTCACGTTTGAGCTTTGCAAGGTAGTTATAGGACTTCCGGTCCAGTTTTGTTACGGAGCCTTACAAACGCCCTTTTCACGAGTTGGATTTCGAGTCCCCGCTTTACGTGTTAGCAATCCGAGCAAAATTAAACAGTACCCTTAAATTCAATTCGTACTTTTTATACGTCAATGAGAATTAATGTAATTGTAATAGTAATCATAATTTAAATAATGATAACGTTAATGTTTCCTTGAGATTAATTTAATTTTAATGTATATAGAATTGCATTGGACATGGCTTTTTAAAGTACTAAAATCTTTCCGAAGAGAAATATCATTTTAAGGTGAAATAAAAACGAATTGAGTACCTGCTTTACATGTACGACGGTGGTATATACTCACTGGGCTTAGGGGCCTGCAGGCACAACGCAACGATTTCTAGAATTTCTACACCTAAGCAGCGGTTGCATTTTAATGCCGTGATTTTGGTAGGTTTAGGAAAGGTAAAATACACTTTAATATATGACGCTTCACAACCTACCAGGAATTTCTACTCATTCGAATAATACAGAGTAAAGATACAACTATGTGTGTATACAGTATTCTGGAATTACTATTAATTGATCATTTAATGACAATGATTATTAGGATTATTGTGACAAAAATATACCTAGATTTTTTTTGATAGAATTAATAAAGTCCTACGCACGCGAAAATGGAATTACATAACCTGTGGCATATTGCGAACAAACGCTACTTTGTCAAAGTTAGAACTAAAACGTGCGTAAAATTCTCTTTTTTTAATATTAGATTTATCTTAAAATATATTAATTCATTACTGCTTAGCTATGTCACGTTAAGATATTTTTCTACGTAAATGACGTAGGTATATTTTAAATAACATTTATCTAAAAAGGCTAGTAAAGCAATTTTTTCCCTATATGGTACTGTTAAGTCTCAATAAAAATATCGATGGATATAGAATGAAATTTGAGCTAGTAAAAATCAATTAATGTCACTCAATATAAAAATATTACCTGCATCTATCTATACAGCTACTTGTAATAATAATATAATACCTTGATAATATTGTTTTGCATTTTGCGGTAAAACCGAATTTCTTATCATTCCCATTTTTCCTGTTATATTTTGAATCGGATATCGGATATTTTGCTATACCTACATATTACGTCACACTTGGAGGTACTTTGTGATAAATAAGTGTATTTCACGTAAGGATTTTCTATTGAAAATGTAATTCCCAAGGTTTTTTGCTTGAACTTGAAGATAGCGAAGACGTGGAAAACATGTGAAAATATAATTTGGAAACTCTAATGGAAGATCTAATATGAAAACTTAATGAATCGGAGCTTGGAATGGTCACTCGGCAACATTAGTATACAATGACTCATGTATTTTGTTCTAATGCGGTCTTAACTCATAATAAAATCGAACATTCAATACAATCGGTTAACGACACCAACAAATGATAATCAATCAATCACTAAAGAAAATCAGTGGACGAAGTGTTAGTAAAGAACATCTCACGCCTTTCTAATTTTAAAAACAAACAATTTCTAGTTTTCAATTACTCTTTATACCAAGCTTATCTAATGTATTCGAAGCTTGTGAGATATTTTTATACTTTACACAAAAAAGTACAGTCAGAGACTATTTTTAATTTTTTAGTTTATATTTGCCACAAGCACTTGTTGGTTATACACTATGGTTCTATACTTATTTAAAGAATTGTTTAAGTATTTTTAATGTAATTTCTACATAATTACTGTGATTCCAATATGAACACAATATTACTCAAAAATATGTTTGGTATAAAAAAATCTAGTTTTCTTTAAAAAAGACGTAAAAACAAAAATTTACACAAAAAAATATAATCATTTTGCGCTGAATAATTTGCATTCAATGATTGCCTGAACGTGAATCAAAATTTTATTGAAAAATTCCTTTCCTAAGGTACCTCCTACAAGTAAAACCAATATAATTATGCTTTTCAATAATAAGGTTAAGCTTGTATTAGGCACATGTCATGTTCGTGACACGGGTTTTTTCTATTTTGGCGTGTGCATGTCATGTTGGCATTCGTTTGTCCAATGTCGAGATACTGTTGTAACCTAGAGACACAGATAAGTTTAAGGCCACATAAACTACTATATGTAAAACAGATGCAAGCGGTGTTTGACGGATATTATTTTACACTGTGACGGCCGAAATCTATTAAATATTTTGAAAATATTAGTGCGTAGTACACCTCGTGCTAATAGTCATTAAATTCCGTACTAATATTGTGTATATTGACGTTCGATGCACACATTTACATGTGCATTGTAGATCCAATATATGCACATAATTAGGTGTTAGATTGCTACAGCTGCTAGATTGTATATAAATGGTTACTTCTTACAAAAATGTCAGACTTTCATTATCATCTTTCTTTAGTTTCTTAGTATTTTTACGTAACATACTTGAAGAATTCTTAAACTATTCTATTGTAGTATTTATAAAGTATATTTTAAATAATGTTTCCCACTTATAATCTTGAGCGGATCCGATACAAGGCCGTTAAATGTGTGTTTAATATTAGCAATAATTACCGCACTATGCTTCATAAATCATCCGTTATAAGACAATCGTTATTAAGTTAGGTTAGTTTGTATGTCGTAAGAGATGACGTCATAATTTATGTATCTTGCTGGAGATAGTAGAGTTGAGCCGGCACACGCGGGTCAATGTACTGCGTGACCTACATGCTGCATCTTCCTGCTCTGACGTCATTGCGAAAATTTGGGTCATGAGGGCGCTCGAAGCCCCACGAGTCACCGCACCTCTCTGTAACGACCCAAATGTATCAAACAGACAGCGGTGGTGCCCCGCCGATGAAAATGAGAATATGAAACTATTGATTAAGAATATAGAACTATTGTTAACAGGCATAATAATTAGAATAAAGGCTGTCACGACAAGACGCTTTGGTAGTTCGTTGAAAACCATCGCCCGTAAAATAAATACATAGTAGTTCGGTAACCATATATACTTTTTTAATTTTCACTTGTGTTATATCTTCAAGCCTTCTTGCCAGCGCAAAATGGAAAGAAGTATGCTTGGTCTAAAACTATCAGATAAAGTCAGCAATATCAAAATTAAGGAAAAAACGAAAATAATAGATGTGAGGGAAATAACAAGATTACTCAAACGGCATTGGGCAGGACACATCTGTAGGATGCACAACGGCAGATGGGCAAAGCGCCCAACATAATGGGTACCAAGAGACTTGAGAAGGAAGAAAGGGAGACCAAGTAAAAGGTGGAGACGTCTTCAACCAGAGATTTGGGCCCCTATGGATGCGAGAGGCACGGGAACGTGATACGTGGAAAGGTTTAGGAGATGCCTACGCCGAAGAGGCCACTACTGCTAATAAAGATTAAATATACCCATATAATATATATTTATATACACATACAAATTATACGTTTATATATATATATTCATACATAATCTTAAGAAACGTGTGAATTTCTAGTAGAAATAAAAGCTATTTTTATTTTATTATATTTTTATATCTTCAAGCGGATATTTATACGTGTTTAGGCAATTTTTTGCTTCAATAAGTAATTGCTACAACCTTCAAGAGTACTAAAGTTCTACGCGAGCTCAATTTTATTTCCACACGTAATAACTCAATTGAAATACTTTACAGCAGCACGCGGTGCGATCGTGTGATTGGAACGAACGCTGTATGCACCGGTTCTGCGCAAATGTTAGAGAGAAAAATGTCCACAAAATCAATTGCAGGCCAAGCTTAACGAATCGATACCACGGTTACCACTATGTCGCCCGCTCCTACAGCGAACTGAAATTATACTCACTGTATCATGCATCGTACGTGTATAATAATATAATTATTATAAATACACACCTTCCCCAACCATGTGACTATGCATTTGCATATATGAGTATAATATCTTTTACCGATAAATTTAATAAATTTATATTGCAACTTGGTATCAAGACAAGACATAGCAAATACATATTTAATCAAACGCGTTTTATTATGAATTATATATAATTATTTATTTATTTATAACATTTGGCTAAATATTATTATGCCTCGATATTATTATTATGATTTTTCGATGTTTTGTATTAAAACTGAAGAAGTTAATAAAATATGCTTAAAAAAATCTATTTAAAACAAAGAACTATTATTTTCCGTTTGTTAATCACGTTCTGAAATCAAAATTTGACAATTAGAACTCGGATCTAAAATTCTTATTGACCGATGTAATTTCCGGACTTACTGCGATAATGATACCTTCGCCTCACTCAGCGATAAGAAAACAACGCCAGGCACTGTGAACACTAAATATTTTGTTAGCACGAATGTTTCTATGTCAATAAAAAACTTGTCGATCTGCGTAGTCATAATATTGTTATTACTCTGAGTATTTCAGTGTGGAGTAAAATACTTTATCCAATTTCTGTATGTATTGAAATACTGTATATAACTTCTATTGAATATTTTTCTGTCTCTATTCAAAAACTTTACATAATGTCATTTATAAGCCAGTTCTTTTCAATTATTTGGTTTTCAATTAATCCTTATATTTTTTCTCTCTTTTTGTACAATTAACTAATGCAAATTTCATCAATAGGATTATTCATGATCGAAATGGTAAACGCACTAGATAATGAAAACTTCTAATAATAGGATTTTTAAACTCCCAGTTGTTTTCATGGACAATCGGATAACAACAGCGGTGACGCGTGTGAAAGTAATTTATAGAGACCGAAGTTTAATAGCGAGCTCGTGGATATTTTTTTCTTGCTGACATTATGCATATGTGTTGATGTAGCTTTTGTCCAAGTGTTAAAGACAGTTGACGGTAAGTCCAAGATGACATTTAAGACACATACTAACTTAAAGTTGATACTGTAAATTTGTTGAGTGCTCGGCTAGGCTTGGATTTATCGCATTCAAGTTTATGCGTTTTAAATATAATATCCCATTTAGGGCACTACTATTGTAGGCCAACAATATATTTATTTACCAATATCGATACATAGTTTGACGTTATTAAAAATGTTCTTAATTACTGATAATACTGATCAATAATATCAAAAAACAGCTAGCTATGAACAAAGCAACAAAATCAAAAACTGTTTGAAGAAGTGGTTCCGAGCACAGAACATTCTAATAACAACACTCCATTACATTAGTGGGACATCCGGGTTAGTGGAGCTTAGAATTATTTCAATCAGAATTAGTGACGCTCATCTAAAGTTTCTCATCCTCGCCACAAACCTCTGACGAGGGTCAAGTACTGGCACTAAAACCTATATTATTCGAAGCAGTCATTATCCTTTTATCCAAGAATTTACTGAGGTCGTTTAAGGTTACAGGTCGTTTGCCACAAAACTGCAAGTCATGGGCGTATATAAGGGTGGGGGGATGGGGAGGGATTTAACCGCACCAACCGAACAAACCGAAAAGGTTTTCCCAATTTGTAACCAAAATAGTATATCCTTGATATGAAATCATAGCAAGTGTTTTATTGCATGAGTAAGATTTAGAATTTAGGATCTAAAATTGGCTGTGTGAAGTTCGAGGCAAAAGGAGTTGAATTCATTTTTTGTATTTTTGGTACCCTCCCATGACGAAGCTTAAGCTACGCTTGTGCTACAATCACATCACACATCGCATCATAACTCAAGCGAGGCTTCCAATGTGTGGCTAATTTCATTCTTTACATGTAAATTAAATAATATTACCAGTTTATCAATCAAACTAATATACAATTAATATCACTGCCCATATTAAAATGCTCCTTTATTCAATAGCAGATATAACATTTCTGAGGCCGTCAACGCGTCTGTGACGTCAGTGAAACTTGATTTATCCGATACATGTTGCTCGGCAGAAAACAGTGTATTAATGTAGATGAAATAGTACATAAATACACTGGATATTGGTTAATAATTTTAAACCTTTTTAATAGGAATTTTAAAATGTATGAAATACATCGCAATTATGTCACTTATCGCAATTATGTCGATATTAAAATAACGCCTTACTGTTAAAATAACGCCTTACTTACCTTCAAATCTATTATGACATAAAAGACTTTGTTAACGTGAACAGGTTTTAAAAAGTAACCAAAATGTTAATTGGTATTATTTTGTTAAGACAATGTATTTGGATTCGCATTGCGAATGATCATTGCACAGCGCTCCCAGCTGGACTTCTACAGCATTCTATGACATCAGCAATAAGCCGGTCACTGAACCATGTATCAAAAGATTATAATTTATGAAATTTTCGTTGATCAGACCCCACGACGCCCGATCGAACCTGAAGCACTTCATACAACGCACAAGCAATACATTATAACTATTGCCCGGCAAACATTGCAAGTGCGCAATAAAAATAAATAAAGAAAAACAAAAAGGTGTTCAAAATTTGTCAAAATATTCCTCCTTTTTCTGAATAATAAAGATAAGTTAGTAGCTTAATTGTAACTTGTTCATCGGTAATTTGTGGATAATGTGTCAGAAATCTTTACTGAAAAGTTAACGTTAACTAACCAAAGTTTCACAAGTAAAGAAAAAAATACAAGGATTCATTTTCACTTATGTACATAAATTTTAGGGTCAGGGAACCTACACGGGCACATAGAGAACAAACCACCGTTTCATAAGGATTAATGGTTTGAAAACAAACACAAGTAACAAACATGATTATGTATTGTTGCAAAATACGTGATATTCATAACTACCCATAATTGTGGTTAACAGAACCGCGTAAACTAAGCAGACAGACAACGCAGGTATTGAATAACGCAGGTATTTAATAATGAATCCATTTTTATATCCATATGCCGATTACGATATGTGTATTTAAATGCTATATGAATATTCCAAACGATTTTATATTTCAATACTGCTCCCTAAAATTTATTTAACATCGTTATATGCCCTTAACAATAAAATAGAAGCGTGTTAATAAACATAAACGCCCCAACTTGATGTGGTCACTTATTTAGTTTTATTGAAAATACGCAACATCTTGTTGTTTTCCTCCGAAAAGTTTACCAATCGTACACTGGTTTTTACGTATACACACACACTGAAACTGATATGTGAGTATAAATTTTGTTAATGAACGATGTTTACTCACAGAAGTGTAAACAAAAAAAAAGGCCAGCGTATGCTTCATGTTCTGGTCGAATACGATTGTGAAAGTTTTTAACAAGTCATTTTACTGTTTCCCGATGACGTCAAAGGGACTCCACCGTGCGCAAAATTTAAAACATTTCCTCGTTCAACATAAAATCGTATCTTATATGGACATTATTTTATGTAGTTTCAACACAATATGACTGTGATTGTTATGTTAGAATGGTACGTTATACAAGTTTATATGATCTTGTTTTTTTAATTTGTAATTAAATAGTAGTAGGTAGGTACATGTTAGTAATCATGTTGTTGCAGCATTTTGCAAAAAGTTCAGTGCTATCAATTATGCAAATAAGCATAAATTGTTAATAATAGACTTCTTACCTAGGAATCCAAAATATTTTTTTAAGAAATTTAAATGCAAAAAGTTAATTGACCAAAAATCTCGTTTACGATTGTATCTACTTATGCAATTCAATCATAATAACATCATGACGTCGTCTCACTCCACTATTTTATTTTTTTAGCTTCCGGTCATCATATATTAAGTTTTATAGCATACAAGTTATTAGGCAGCTAAATAGAAGACATTCAGTATGACGGTAATGGACGCGAGGTCACTAACATGTCCATTAATTTTCGTAATAGACGTACAATAAACAATAAGGCTATTTTGATAATTAACTAAACAGATGTCACTTACGAAGTACTCATTTGCGCTCTGATCAGCCAGGGGGGTCGAGATTAGACAACTCGGTGATGGGGGAGCAGTGGCAGCCGCGAGCGGTGGGGCTAACGACAGCAATTCCCCAGCTGAGGCGGACATGCTGCCGGCCGCCGCCAAGCTCCGTAAGCGGTCTGCCAGGTCGGTGTGGACGCCATTGAACCTTGTCTTCCCATTACAGTCGTCTTTTGAACATAAATTGTTAATAATGCGTGGCCGCCTGAGCTTGCGCGATGCTGCGCGCCATCGTCGGAGCCGACATGCCGCATTATTCAGGACCTCCTCGGTTCCGCGGCACTGTAGCTGTTCATCCTCGGACTGCGAGGTGTCCTGGTTGTCAATAGGTTCATCTATAAACGGTAGCGGTAAAGGTTGACTCAGGGAAGAGGGAGACGGACCTCCGTTTTCGGTCAACGTATTTGGCGGTTGCAGAAAATCTCTTAATGCAAACGCTAATCTTTGGCCGGCATTGAGTCCTGTCGGAATACTCGTCCCTCCGAAATCGGTGGTGGCGTATTTGACATTCCCTTTTTTTTCATGTTTTGAATTAGGTCTGAGGCCGTTGACATGGTTCAATTCTATATTTATATCTCGGCTAAAGGAAGGCATGTTGAACGAAATAATAATAAAATTATTAGTAGCGGCGGTTCATGTTCAGTAACAATTTTTGATAATATTTTTTGAACGATTGTAAAAATAATACCATTGAATATGTAAGCGTTTCATACATTTTATCAAGATATCATATAAGTCACTATTAAAGCTTTTACTGGATCGATGTTAACACAAGTATCGCGATCGTGGTATAAGATGTCACTATACGATGCTATGTTCACTGAAATTTTATTACTATACTAAGCGTACTAATATTGAACGTTTTAGATGTTACATTAACACAAATGAATCATTATCACCCGCACAACGCTGTAGATTTCTATGCGTCAAATAACACTATCGTCCTCTAGCATTTACAACTGCGTGCGCAAAACTGAACGCCGGGGAACAGACAGCGCTACTGACTGCCGGGCGCTGTCATCGTAGCCATATACATGTAACGTTCTCGATCGCAAAGTTCTTACTTGTTTGTATTGACGTACAATATAACATGCGCGAATGTGGCTGCTCAGTACGTTACGGGCAGACGTAGCGCCGCCTAGCGGCGGATGGAGCTCCTTCCACCTAGTGGCGCCATCTACACAACGTAGTGAAATCATTATATGTACTCAAAAAGTATTGGCCCGTGAATTTCAACATTATACACCAAGCGTTACAACCAGCCGAAATAGTTACAACGTTGTATTCTAGATGGCAAGTGATTTTATTTTTGGTATCCATACGGTTGGTCATTTAATTTGATAGTAAAATGAATTCGGTCACAAGTGACGCAGGCATTAGATTCATGCATTTTAATAAAATAAAATTCAGCTATCGAAAAAGATACATCCGCAAATATTCATATTATAAGATACTTACAAGCAAATAAATGCAGTAGCGATAAGCATTGGTAAACTGGTGCACGTCATAATGAAGTCACGACGTATCGCTAATCAAGACGCAATGCGTTTAATGAATGCTCTACGTCGAATGGGTGATAAGCTACTGCTAGATAGTGTTGGCAGCGGTGTGTGAGGGCACTATGATAAAAGTAAAGAAACGAATACGTAGTATTCTGAAGAGCGCATGCTATAGCACTGAAGTACTATGGCACTATCCTACGATCTACGAAACGGAATAAATGAAGGTGCGATCGCTGTAAGCGTTTGTATAAATGTCTATATGAATATGTATATATGAAAGCATATGTATAAAAATATTATATAAAA
>DVPR01000885.1:0-12179 GCA_018239345.1 Oxynetra stangelandi | reverse complement strand
GTCAGTTTGGTCATTTTGGTTAACAGTGTCCACCAATGTTCAATGCTACGGAGTATCTTGTTGTTTACAAAAAAGGAATCCTCATCATTTAAATTAAAGTTTCTCTTTTATTGTACAGAAAGAATAAACACACAAGTAGTTAAATAAGTAACAATCATATAATATGTTTTTATATAACCAAATATATGTATGTGTTTTAATAATTCAACGTAGCATAATACGATGTCTGCAATAAGGTATATGAACATAAACTATGTACTATTAGCAGAGACTAGTTGCGAATAAATTGATTAAATTACTGCTTCCGTGGTCAATAACTGGATTTACAATTCGCTACACTTCGCGTCATTGGGTCGGTGCGGCGATAAGACAAAGAGTTGTTGTAAAGATGACAATAACGACTTAGAACAATTTCAGAATAAAATTTCATTTATATACACAAATAAAATAGTTATCGACACACAGTTTCTCTTAAGCAATAAAACCACTACAGAAAAAACATGCCCAATACTCGTGGACAAAAGAAAGCTAATTTTAACCGAAACATATAGATATCAAGTAATTACAAATAAAATAGCCGAGCTCATGTGCAATTCTACCTCGGGCTTAGCTATATACACTCTACCGTAAACTTAATAATAATAAAAAGTAAATACTTCACATTGTAGTGTAGTCTACATTGAGAAATTATTGGATGAAGTCGATCTGGATAAAGTACTTCCGTACATTGCTTGCAGCTATCAATTTTGTCGGGAAATAGGAATAAATCGGAGTTTTCAAAAGTACTCTTGAGATTGTTCTGTCTGTTGTATGCTCTGTGTTCGACGGACGAGGGCTTGTTGTTGAAATTCGGAACAATACGGCCGAGGATTGCTTTGAAAAAAATAATGGTCTGAAGACGTCGACATTTTCAAGGAAACCTTTAATAATTGTTACTTTTTATATACCATTTAACTGCCATTTACTATTCATGTATCATTTACATATTTTTATTTATGTACCATTTTTACCGTTTACGAGTATGCAACATTTTAAGATGTGGTGAACGCCGTTCCGAAATTAAACATATAAAAATTAAAATCAATTTCAGATACATATAATTATCAGATAAATATAATTTATCGAGGCTGGTGGACAATGTTTACGACCAAATCAATATTCTTCGTTAGCTTGCCCTTCTTGACTTTCTGTACATAGATATTATTTTAATTCAGATAATCGACCTAAGTAATTCGCAAATGTAATTTTTGGACATATTAGCTGTATTTTCAATTGGAACATTACGAAATTTTATTTTAATTTCCAACTACTACCGCCAAAAAATATAATATTAAATACTTGTAATATTTTTGTGAACTGAACAATCCTAAATTTTAACCTAATAAGAAGAAATATAAAAGACAGAAAAGATATCCAACAAAACTAAATACTCAAACGGAACCAATAAAACTCTTAAGTAGCCCGCCTCGAGACCAGAGTGTATCTGACAGTTCCCGCAGTAATTCGGGGTGTTTTGTCTAAGTACCCTTTGAGAGTAAGCTGACGAAGCGAGGTTTTGGGCTTTTTCAATTGCTTAAATAAAACGAACCATATGTTTTTCTCTATTCACATGTTGTTAATGATGACGACTGTGAATATAACTGTATTTTGCACGATAACGCTATCTCAAGCCATGTTGATATGTTTGTATGCACTGTTAATTTGTAAGGAATTTCATCAATTAATTTCTTTAATTCGATTCATTTGTTTACTATATTTTTTATATTATGTTTGTTGTCTTTTTCTTGTTTCTTAATTAAACACATCAACCACAGTTTCTCCTCATCACCAAAGGTGAATTGGTTTAGGAAAGATAAATCTTACATTTTAGGACGACTCACATATTTTAATAGTATTTAGTACATCGCATTTCACCTTCATACTTTACTTTCATTTTATTTCTTCATGACACATGGCACATCCACATACACACATTTATGTATAGCACTGTACAGGCAAATTTACGTACAAAATATAACGATTTTTAATTGTACTGCAAGCCCAAGCAATACGCATAGAATAGCAGGACACAAGGATATCCTAAAACTCAGGTTACCGACATTACATGCTTACGCCACTCCCTCGCTCTTCTCCTTGTGCCGCTTGCCAACAATCTGGCCCGATGTCTGTGGCACCTCTGTGGCTTTCGTTATACTTCTGCTCACTAATTGCTTAGATCTTTCTGTTTTATTGTGCTACTCTTTTGCGGACTTCCTTTTTGTGTTTTTACTACCGTACGTTCACTCGTGTCTTACTCTTTTCTTAAACTTTGTGGATTTTCGAGTAAATTCTTGTATGTGTTTAGTAAATAATTGTCTTGGTGGACTTTATATGTGAACATATGGTACCCCACTATAACTGTCTATAACCAAATGTCTTCATTATGTGCGGTACAATGTACTTTTATTTAATTTACGAGTATTACATACATTTGTGTACTTTAAACGTCGACTACAAAATAGCGAATTTCCCGCTGATATCTGCAAGTGTCGGTGACCTTTTACCAATTACCATGGTTCTCTGCTGCTTTGTCAGATCAAGAATACTAAAACAAAATCGCTTTATCTTAGCTTATACAAAAAATATAGATACGAGTATATAATTGCAATGATTTATGCAATCGAGTGCAAATAATATTTACGTTTACGGCTTACATTCGTTGAACATAAAAAAAATTGCTCAGAACAAAAATAAGTCAATGACAATGAAATTCTTGAGCAGTCCGACTGAAGTTTGGCGGCTGTGTCTGACAGCTCCGCTAGCTCCAATTGTGATGCGGCATTTCGTTCAAACATCTTTAGATTTTGGCTGACAGAGCAAAAAAAATAAAAGCAGTTTTCTCTTAAGCGTTCAATGTTTTAATAAGTATTTCTATTTTTTTTTTCTTAACTTATGGTAATTTTGCAATAGTTCCAAATTATAAAATAATAACAACTTTTATTTGGAGTATTGGAATGAAGGAAGAATGTGATTACTTGATCACGGCAGCGGCCGATCGGTCAGTCCGTTACGCTACATGTTGTGTTAAGCAATTAAGAGAATTGTCTTGGTTTCCAAAGTGATATGCCAGATCTCATATTGATATTTATGTAAGTTAGCAGTCAAACGCGAGCCTATAGCTAAATAAAAAAAATTAACAAAAAGTACTCAGGAGAGTTATGATGGATAAAACACCACTTAAAGAGAAATAAGTTCTTAGGTTTATCTAAGCAGTAGTATAAAGCAGCATAATATTATACACGATGCGCGCGCCTGTATGATAATAGTGCATAAAACTATGTATATCTTAGAGTATATCTTATTCTGGAGAGTTACAAGAAACAGAATGAACTGACCTAATTAAGCAAGAAATATTAAATGAAAATATTTGGAATCAGTTTTTAGTTGTTGTCTAAAAGAGTGCTGGGAGTTTATTTTCGCCGGCTTTTTTCTCTAAGTCTACGATAGCCCGAAGGGTGCACAAAGCCGAGGTACGAGTATCAATAATTATGATAATTATAATAATTCATGAAGTGTATCTATGTGTACCTTATAATGAATAAAATAATTTGAATTTGAATATTTAATATACAATATTTATTCTTCTTCGTATGCTTCAAAAATACCTTTTCACAAATGTAATTCATTACATTTTTTTTGGAGAATTTTCAATAACAATATACATATATAACAAATACTTTAAATATGTCAGTATTGATAACAATATACGTGTATTAATGTTTATTTTTATTTTCTCTGTAAATATATAGCTTCATTAAGTTTGGGATATATTTTTTGTGTATTATACTTTTAATAAAATTATAGAACAATTTATTCATTGTAGGACAAACACATTATGAAATACAACAAAATAAAGTCATCCACTGGTCAACGTAAGTGATACATGTAAGGGAAGCGTTATGTAAGTGACGATTATGAGTGGCATATTTTGATGTGTTTTATTTCGTATTTCTTTCGGAAGACCAGTATTCAACCATGAATTTTCCTCAATATTCACATTTACCGGATATCGTTTTCGTAACGTTCATATATTAATGAATACGGTTCAGTGCAACGTGATCACAATGCTAAATATGGTTATGTGAGGTGGTTAATATATTATTACGATAAGATGTGATCGCATGAGAATGTTGAAGTGCTACCGTTTTTGAGTGAATCCGCAGAACATAGGTTTATTACGAACTAAATTATCCACGTAAGTGTCGTGAGAGCCCAAGGTTCTCCTATCTCGACCAAATAGGTTGACACTAGCGGATGTGGGAGTCAAGAGCCTCCGAAACCACCGTGTATTCATGAAAAGACTGATGAATGTAGATGAAGCATGGCAGGTTTGCAAAGACAGAGATGTTTGGCACTCCGTGCTCTCTGCCTACCTCGCTAGCGACCTGGCGTGACAGTTATTTATTTATTTATTTTAAATTGTCCACGTTGGTTATGAACATAACCTCTTAATATATTTTATCAGTTTTCAAAGTTAAATAAAGAAAAAAAAACTAGTTAAAAAGAAATAGGTATTAAGTGGAGTCTCAATATCATCAACGACACATTGCACGGTCCACTGCTGGAGACGGGTCTCCTCTCGGAATGAGAAGGATATGGCCATAGTAAACCACGCTGGCCAAGTGCGGGTTGGTAGACTTCACACACCTTAGATTTTTTTTTTCTAAGATGTGCAGGTTTCCTCACGATGTTTTCCTTCACCGTTACAGCAAGTGATATTTAATGTTAAAACACACATTGTAAGGAAAAAGGAGCGCGCCAGGATTTGAACCCAGATTTCTACGTGTGAGAGCTGAATTCTTAACCACTAGGCTATTACTGATTATACATACGAGTATGTATATAAAGACGAGTCATACATACGCGAAATTATTTGTTAACAATGAGGTGCAATACGTTCTTTTGACGTTATAAAAATATCAAGTTATATACTTAAGACACCATTCTTGCGGATTATGTTTCTTGTAGCTTATTCAAGAATTCGAAGCACAGCTGAATGTAATCCGCTGCAGAGATTTGCAGCATTCGGAACATCTTAGCGTTAAGCACTGCGGCATGGAGTTTGGATATTAAGGAAGTATGTTTCAAAGAACTCAGTGTTTTTAATCTGTATATACACTGGGCTTCGCGTATAGCGATTCATTTTTGGAATATATACTAGGTGAGCAAAACAAATATTCTGGTATTCTGAAGTACTTATATAATTGTTTTGCCAGCCGAAGTGTGATAACTGTTAAAAATAAAGATTTCTTATTAAGGGGAATTTCTTCCTTTATATATTTGAAAATAAGAAATCAAGAGTAAATGAAAAGTGTTAATCTGGTCCACGGACATTTATAGTCACGAATAGAAATTATTATCTTTCGAAACAAATCCAATCGTTCAACTTCACCGACATGTTTTTGAACATTGCTATGAAGTTCATGCTAAGTTCAAAACTGTCTCAATTAACACCGATATTTTTTAGTGAATACAGAACCTTTTATATATGTTTATATAGACGCTAGAATATAGTCATTAGGTCAGTAACGCTTTTGTACCGAATATCAAACAGATCTTTAGTGGTGCTAAACACAGATAGTTAAGGCAGTAAACATTTAAATTAAGGTGATTTTTATATGAAAAAGCGTTGTTTTTACTTTACCTAACTTTACTAACCTACCTAACTTTACTAAACCGCATTATATAATACTATACGCAAACTGCTGTACTACACCCAACACAACAAGTGCACGGCACTCAAAGTTGATTATCCGGTCGGAGCGTTTGTTTGAGTGCAATTAGCCCAAATTGTCTCCAGTATGGGCGAATGGGGGAATACGGGTGACTGCACACGAGGCTGGTCTGTTTCCATGAACAAAATTAAAGTATATTAGAAACATAAAATCTGGAACATATAACATACAAGATCGTGATAGCAACTGCGTCTACGTGCGATTGTAACAGTTAGGTTTTTGTAATGAGATCCGTAATATGTCACCCGGCGATGAACACTCTTAAATTACTCCTGATTTAGTTTTACATATGGATTACGGATCTTAAGGTACGTTAAGACTAGTAGCAGTTCATTGTTGCTTGAAATAAATTATGTAAGTATAACTTGAATTTCAATTATAATTCAGATAACAAACAGGAATCCATGAAAACTGAAGGGTTCAACATGTTTAGGTATTTTTCTACTTAATTTAGGTAAAAAAAAAACAGTTTAGAGATAAACAGATATGTTAATCAATTGGCGCGAATGGCACTTCAACTACAGAAAAACGGAGTAATGTGAGAACAAATGTTTTCAGTAATGTAACTTATTTATTATTATTTGTACTTTTATAAATGGAATCCAAAAAAATAGAGAAATACCGAAGAAATAATACGAGAAACATTTCCAAATTCAATATGGTACGTACTACGCATTGGTATTTTTTACGCCAAATGTGTTTGATGAACAACGCAATTGACATAAAGTTATTATAGAAAGGAGGAAAAAACTACAACAACGGAGGGGAAACCCGGATTTCCACATCTTATCACTTCTAATAAGATCATGAATTATATTATGTTGGGGTAGAAAACAAGTACATATTTTCTTGACATATTCTATTTCATTTAGTTTACATTTGTTATGTCACAAATTATCAGCAGAGTTCACTGAGCTCCATTAGTCTTCCATTATGCTCACTGGACAAAAGCAGCATTTTAGAATGTAATTGCAAAATGAAATAATTGTTTCTTTTGCTACTTAGAAAAAACCTATAAATGTACGACTTTGCACTTATGATATTTTTTGCCTTAATTTCTATCCGCTTTCAACTGCGTTGTTACTTCGGAAATCTTTTAGGACCTATTTTCTGTCTTGTGGGCATTACTACTTATAAATACATTTGAAACTTCAGTTAAATGTACTAGGAATTGAATTGTTAATTAAGGAAAGTTAATTGTTAATTAAATACAACATGGAATAAATGTACGATATCTGCTCAGTTTGTATTTGCCCTAAAGAGCTTCCCAGTAATTAGGTGTAAGCAGCGCAGCGGCGAAAGTTGTGAGTCGAATTTTATGTATGTTATAGCACTAATATCCGTGTTTGCACCTGGTAAGGATTATATATAAGGAAGTAATTCATATCATGTGCCATCCAATATGAACCACTAGTCCTGTCAATGATAAGGGCGTTAGAACTATAGGTAATTTCATTTTCAGTCTGTCTGAGATACACATTTTGCCAAACATAATTTACCAAATCGTTGCCCATTGTTTAGTATCTGAAGGGCTCTATTAAATATTCAGTGCAGAGGTGTATCAATAGGTAACACTAGTTAAAATCGATTAAATTAAGTCAGATCAGTACTTTCAAAGTTCTACTAACTACTATGTATTTATCTACTAAGAAAAGCAAAAAAGATATCTTCCCTACTGTTACTATCTATTTTTGCCAATTACGAACAGTATTTGAATTGTTTTGATGCAGTTTATTGGCATCAAACTCTTAAAAAACTATTCACGCTGACTAAAAATTAGGCAATAACGGACAAACTGTCCGTTACCCCTAGGTGAACGAGGAGAAACCAAAAGAACGGATAACAAAATATGTATGACTGATAGAGCTTCAGTGTTATTAAATAAGGCGTGCGTTTGTGTAGTATGGTAGTAATGAGCAGTTAATTTCAGTATACCTTAGTATCTGTTTTGCCGTCCTTATTTTTAAAGTTCCCCCATACGTTTATTTTTCTTTAAAGGCATAAATAATATAGGTACAATACAATTTTAAATCAAACCCGTGCAGCTATGCTTTTTATTTCACGCCACAATGCTTTTTACTTCACATTATGCAGTCTCTATAAATCAAGTTTAAGCTTCAAATATACATTTTCTAAAGGCACTCTTGGTAGACAGCATCTTTTGAGGAGTCTTAATGTATTTGTGGGGTTTTTTTTTTTATTTTTGAAAAAAATATTCATACGATTCTTGACAAATAGTAAAGAAGATTGTAGTGGATATACACTTTTATAGATACCTAAAATAGGGTCACGACATTGTGTGTAAGAGCTAGTCCCATTATTAGAAACAGTCCTTTCGAGGTAACTAAGGTCAATTTCTTCTACTAAGGTATTAATTTTATTTATTAATATCTTAAAGTTTCTCCTAACGGACAGGTTAAAACCATTACAACATTAAAATAGAAAGGCTTCATGCCCTCTGCGTTGCGAGTAGCTACTAAATATCGGAATTAGCAACAATTGGACAACAAATAGATTCTCAAAATATCACAAGCTCTTATACGCGTTCAGTAGAGAATGAGGTAATGCATTATACGTACATATATTCTTTTATTAACGGAATGGTTTCAGCGGGAGAAAATATTATATACATAATATGACATAGCCAACTAACCTTATAAAAATGTTTTTTTTCTCTCATAATCGCTGACGAAGATGCGGGAGACAGAGTAAACTATAAAACAGTAGTAGTAAATTGTCCGGAGAATGGCCAGTAGAAGGTTTACGCTTGGAGCGAACATAAAGTTGAGTAACGCTGTTAATTTGTGCCGGTATTATGGGTATTTTAGGGTGCATCCACATTATCGTTCAAGTCAACCAGACACATTTTAGTGACGCTTAAATAAGTAATATATCGGTCTGTCATAATTCTGATAAAAATATATTCTAATATTATATAATTTCACCTATTTTGTTCGAGCTTTATCAGAGTATTCGGAATAATAAATTCAAATAAATTTAATTGTTAAAGTAAAACGATCACCTCTATAATTAATTATAATACCACGGGTGCTCGACTGATGCGCTGGAGATTTATGGTAAAATTATTTCGTGATAAAGACAGAACATGCTACTAGCTTAACATAGTAAATGGGAACAGTAGGGTAAACGAGTGTGGCAGTACGATCACACCCGTTGTTTCTCATAACTTATGATTTGACTCGACTCTTGCGGACCGCCATTTGACTCTCATTTATCTTTTCAGTCACAAAATCTTGGATCTAGTTATTATTCATTATCAGGTCTCACCTACAGAATCATCACCATATTACAAATATCATAGATACTCGTATATCTCCTTATAAATGCAGCAATGAACTCCAAAGCCCCTGTTTAGATACCTTTATAAACTTCCCTATATAGCCAGTGAAACGAAATTCATATCACGATACATTCATATTCAGTGCGGTAAACAGCCCGAATGTAAATTTAAGATATCATTGAATTCTGTATGCACACCGACCGTAACATAAGTCAGGCTAAATTAGGCAAATTTCGAGCCAAATTTTAAGCTGAAGCGTGCTACGCTATAAATTCAAGTTTTACCGGCTCCCATATAATAAATATATACGTTATGTTACTGTTGGATGGAGAAAATTATTCAAGCCAGTGATATGCACACGTATGAGTAATAGAGAGAAAATATTATAGTTGAAAGAGATGTATTTATAAAATCACTGCGCAAGCTAATAGCGAATTATGTCCCTAACTGCTGATACAAAGGTCAATAGACTAAAATTCTATGTTTGGTTGACCAGAGAGTTGACAGACTTAGCTTCATAAACATTTACATATTTCATTACTAAATCTGATTACTACTATAGATGCAAACTAAAAGTTATTTATGTTGGCATTGCTTAAATAAAAAAAAGATGAGCAGGATCGTTATAAGAAACGAATCAGAAATGGCGGCGGTAAATTATGGATGTCCTATTGCCCGTATATTATTATTGTCTATACCAGCAGACGTGCGTAATATATGCAAAAATATGCAGTCTGGATTTAAATTACAAGCTATCCTGATATACTCAATTGTAAAAGACTATGATGAAGGACTACTTACTAAACATCAAGATATAAAAGCAATGAAACAAAAGTTTAGTAATATCTTATCAATACTGGTTTTCAATTACATCTTATATTTATTTATTACCATATATACATGGGGTACATAATTACATATATGTGGTACAGAATTATTATCATATATACATATTGATTACATCTATCAAGTAAATTCATACATTCCAGCATTAAAACGTAGGTACACAAAGTAATATGTATAACGGGCAATTTTACCATGGCACACAACAGAAAAAAAGTTTTGCTGACTTAACGTTGATACAGCCCACCATTGTAGATTTGGTTCTTTATATTTCTTATTTCAAATTAGAATAGCGTGATCGTGTGTGTGATGTATTATATACGACACATATTATCCGTACAATAACCACGTAAATTATTACGGTAATATATCCCCAGAGGTCTTACAGGTTAATAATATGTATTTTGTATTCAAACGTCATGTCATTGTTCATTGTGGCTTCTATAAAGCATACAAGTACAGGTTCAACCACATACCAATTAACATTATTCAAAATCTCCGGTTTCTGAGCGGGTCCATTGGGTTTATCGGTTTAATCTGTCATTTATAAATTAGCTTTTTCATCTGTTTTTTTATATCATGTTTGCTGGCAGGTTAAGTGTCAGTAAAGATTAATTATAGAAGACTATTGTATTGCGGCAATTGATTTTGTAAGGCCATTATTTAACGTCCATTGAAGTAAGGAAATAATTTGGTATCTGACATAGGAAAATAGGAATATAAACCCAAGAAACCATTTTCTAAACGAGCTATATGTGCATATGAAAAAAATCAGTAGGTATACAGTTTTTAAATCCATGTTTCAATCCAATCCGACTTACCGATATAAATCACCCTCCTATTGATAAGGTATCGACAATCTCAGATAGGGCAGGCCAGGCTTCTATGCGGGCTGGTTAATGTTCATTAAGGTAGCAATTCGGTTACAAATATTGCGGATTTAACACTCAGTTAATTGCGTTTTAACCGTCCGCTTGTTGGAACAGCGGGCTTCAATTTTGATGAATTCTCCAAACCGGCAAATTACTTGGAATAAAATGTAAAGTTTGTACTGGTTTAAAGTTGTTGATTTAACCTTTACGGTTGACGCTTAGATATTAACATTGACAAACATAGCTGGTAAGTATTCAACTGACGATTAGATGAGGGAAATGATTGCGTCACTCAACGTAAATTTGACATTTCGTGTATTTCGTTTGCAGTTACCTTATTCATGCATTAAACTATTTATCATTTAAATATTTGGAGCACGTATTATCGAGATAAGTAGATGCCTTTTATATGTATGGCAAAATTAAGTTCTTCATTACAAGAGTTGGAATGTAACGTAAAGTAATCAATCTCTTAGAATTTCCGAGGTCTGTTAATCTTATATTGTATAATAATCTGTAATACATATACTAGATATATTGCATATGTTGTTCATGCGAATATATATTTGAAAAGTCTGATGCTTTGGCTACCATCAGCACAGTATCACATACTCAATATTACATTCAAGTACCATGTAGATGTGTGTACAGCCCTGAAAAAACGAAAACAAACCATCACAAAACATCCCAAATAAATGTCCTCACCTTATTCCATTCAAAGCGAAAACATCTGTTTCCTCTATTGATATGCTCCTGTTGTCATCACGCTTTGCGCGGAAAAATTCCTGCAGGGTCTAATACTACCACAGTAGGGGTGGGGAGCGTAAGAATACAACTTTTTATCACACAGGCAGTTCTGCAATGTTATTTGATTAATGCTTGCTTTTATAAAGTTGCATTCAAACGTAGTTGTAGTACTTTTGAGGACGCTAAAACTGAGAGTGATTAATTTATTTTTTTATATTAATTGCATTAGTGGTTGCAATGATATTGTTTGGTGGCAAGTTAAATGTGCTTTTAAAATAACGTTCTACTTTTAGCTGTATTAAATAGAAATAGTTAACATGAACATAAACACCTCGAGAAAATATACTTGTAGTATCGTACGTGGTAAGATATGGGCAGTTACATATGACAATGATGATCAATATTAAAAAAAAAAGATTTAAGTGACGAAATAAATGTTTCTTAAGTTACCGTAACTCTGCTTTGCTAACAGCAGGTGTGGTCGCCGTAATAAAGATCTAAGAGTGCGATAAGTTACCGCCACCAGTATTCAAATTCAAATACCAGCACGAAATCTCCGAACATCACTAGGTAGCGACATATTTTACTGCCAAAATACATTTTGCATGATTCATGGCGGGTCGCGGCGATCGGATCGCGGAC
>DVPR01000884.1:0-12180 GCA_018239345.1 Oxynetra stangelandi | reverse complement strand
CCGATGGGAATAATTTTTTTTTTTAATTTCCAGTTTTCAACCCAATTATAATAAAGCTTGAGACGCCAACTTCGTCCATTTTTTTATTTTCTGGGAAAGAGACATTTTGCCGTATTGAGATGTGTTTTTACTAATAAATATGGTATATATTGAGCCTGATAACAACTTATTGGGAGCTGGCTTAAGATAACTATCCCTACAGGATATCCAATATACCCATGTGGGTTATTCATCCCTCCGTGATCTGTCCTTTCGAGTTATCCTTTCGGTCCTTGCGATCTGCGAAAGGCTACAGGCAAATGCCAGATCCCGTAAGCCCTAAAAAGGTAGTGTTAGCTCCTTGGGTTAGGTCTAGGTCCAGAAAAAGTTAACAATGAAAAAGTTATCTAATATTATTATAATTATAAAATTTATCGAGACCGCAGGAGTGGGACTGTGTTTATCAATTATTCTGGCGCATATCACTAATTAATTAGTACGAGTATAATAGATAGTTAATCTTCACACGGGAATGGGACTGTTAGCATCATTAGCTCACTAAGTAATGTTAGTATGCCTGTAGTTAATCGCAGTTAGTATTTGATCCATTCCTGGCAGGTCAGGGAAGTGTTGCTACTCTGAGGACTGCGATGGTCGCCTTTTAATTAGAAGTAGACCGGCAACCACACCCTTCAGACCAAAATACAAATCGCTGTAATAAAAATTGTTTCATCGCAAAAATCGTGTAGGTAGATCTTGACCTCGACAATAATTAATCATGACACGAGTGACGTCATAATCGGCTCATACGTTTAATAACGATAAGCTAACAAACAAACAAATGAACGAGGAAATTCTTTCAACAACAATTTTTATTCTAGGTCCGCTTTTTTATACAAATTATTGTTTCTGTTGACTTTATAAGATAATTATAATGGTTTTATCATTTATACTCAGTAACAGAGTTATGGTAAGGTATAATGATTTTTATTGTATTTTAATCTATATTGCTTCCATGTTCTATGTCCCTAATGATGATCTATAGGATTTCTTGACACAGTTTCACTATCTTAGCAGACGTCAAGGAATACGTATTTGATTATTTAAATCTGTCAGTTCTATGATATAAGAAAAGTCACACGAAATGAAGAATACGAGCACGATACAGGCAAGCTATTTATTCACCGAATATAATATTCGATACCTTAATACGGAGATGAAGCAAATGAAGAGATAACGATAGGATGTCTAGATACTAATTGGCACGAGGAGGTAGACTGTGTCGCGCTGTAGGCGAGCAAGGCCAAAGCAATTGGCGCGGTGGTCGCATCCCGAGGGACCCTGCTCAATTAATCGGATACAGTTACGTGACTACAATGTGTTGCCACGTTCAGGACTAGGGAAGGACATTTCGTTGAAGACAATCTGGATTCTTTTGAGTGAGTATGTTTTTGAAGCTTATATGAAATAATTGGGTTTCATTGATAAATATTAATTTGAACAAGACAAGAATACAACGTAGTACTAAACGCAATCAGCAACAAATTTACTCTTAAATGGATGAGTTAGATCTAGTGGCATATTATTATGAGAGATTCCGTGCGTGAGGGCACTTTGAATACTCTGTTACGGTTATGATCATTAACGATGGTTAAAAACTTTCCGACAGTCTAATTGCCCTACAATATTAAGAGCAAAGGATAAATATACTCAACTTAGTCGCTTTTAAAGTCTTAAATAATAGCATCTAGTTATAGACCGCTTATTTCAATCTCAGATAGGACTGAGATCTAATCTGACCCGAGAACTTGACACGAGCCATCAACAGAATCCCCCAATGGTAAATGAGCAAAGTGCAGCGGTACTTCCATCGCGGTCCCGTCGTCGGATACTTTTGTTGCTGCTGCATTACCAGAAGACAGAAAATATACATAGTTTCATATCACTCGGAAATCCCTGTTCTGCTGGAAGTATCCAAACTCAAGGCTCCAACAATTCTTTTAACTCCTGGAAAGTCAGGATACCTTGCTATGTAGACTGACGTCACTTTGTGGTACATCCCTTATCTTATTTCTGGCCACTCCTGTAGCCTTCGATGCGACTTAATCGCCAATAGAATTATTGCTTATCAAGTACATATTTTTCGGGTAATCTTTATTTTCTTTATTGTCCCTCCGATAGCGATCTTTTCAGATAGTAACCCGATAGTAGTCCGATGGTAATCCGAAATTAACTTGCACAGCTGATTTATAAAGTACTTGTGGTATTGGTCGAGTTATAGTAATATTGGAAGCAGAATGCGTAATTATCAGGATTTATTCATAGAATTTTTCTTTTTATCATTTGCCGGCCGCTTTGAAAGTAATGTGCTTTCAATGTTTTTATTTGTTATCATATCATTAGAATTTAGTTATAAGTGGAGCATAAGCGATGATATTATAGTTTCGCGAGTGCATGCCAATCTTGCAGCGGCACTGTTGATATCCTTGTCATTATAATTTGCACGTACCTAAACAAACAATAAACGTTGGAGGAGAGTAAGATGTTAAGAGTAGGGAATTTAAAAGTTAAGTTGGATCCTGGATATGTAAGTGTACCAGTTTCGTAAAGAGTTCAAGTAATACGTTAAATCAACCTTTTCCCACTTTCCACTTGAACTACACATGATTGTGGATGGCGGGTTGCGTCTGCGGTCTTCGCGTCCCCAGCGCCAATGTCGTCATTACTCTTATCTGTTCACTGCAAACCTGTATGTCATTTGGACATGACATTTCGTCTATGATAATATCACAACTAGAAATTTGGCTTTAAATTACATATAATTGCATCGTTTATAAAGAGATTAAGGGACACACAAACATTGTAGTTGGTGCGTGAACTTATGTATTTAGCACGTGCGATGCTCACGGCTGATTCATAATTCCAAAGGACTCAGTAAATTACAAATACTCAATGGGAAAACTTTAAAATTTCTTATTTTTTATTACTGTAGGAATATTTCGGTTAACACTGGATTGAAATGGGTATATATTGATGTGATTGAATGAAATCTATACTTATTGAAAGCAGATGATCTATACTTGTTGAGCTCTTGTCCATCCAGGATGATCCTGTGCTAAACTGAAATACATTTGTTTTGAGATACGGTCTGTTTAGTTATACCATTTAAATACTTCTACTTAGGTTCTTTTAACCGATATGGTAATAGAAATAAGTAATTATTATTTTAGTCGGTTGAGAATGTCTTTAGACATTTGTAATGTAGATTAAGAATAGACTTAAATGTATAAATATAACGAACAGCCACTGATTACATTTCAGTGCCATACAATAGCTCTGAGGAAGAATATCAACTGGATACATCCGTTTTAGTATCGCGACATGTACAAGCTCGATGAATAATGCCGATCTGACCTTCCACGTCTGCTCACATGACGACAAAGGATTATTTGCTACTATCATATAACATTTAATACGCTTAGAACTCGCGACTGCTGACTGGCCCGTTGGACTAGTGGTTAATGGCGCTGACAGCTCAGCCGGTGGCTGTGGGTCAGATTTCCACTTGGAAAAATATGTTTGTCATGAGTGTTTGCTTATGTATGTTGGTTGGTATTAAATCAAATTAAATTAAATTAAATAATATTAAATATTTATTAGTATTCATAATGTATAAAATACTTTTAATGTAACAATGTCTCTGAGCGCTTGTGAAATTTAATAGGTCTTTATCATCTGACATAGTGGCTTAGTGCAACAGAATATGTGATCGGCTCCATTTAAATACCATAAAACTTCCTATCGTGTAATGTACCATTGAGTCTGGCTGGCTACGAATTCCAACACTCACGATGAGTACGGTGTTAAGGTTCTTATCACCTTCTCACATTATTGTGCTGTGGTGCCCGGTTTGGGCAACACCCACGCTAGACAAAGAAGGTTGTTATAGATGGTATGACGGATAGGGACGGACAATCGGACCCGTTAGGAAAGTAGACACGACTACTACGGTTACGCGGCTTTAGTGGCGTTCGTTGTCAAATGTCGATTTAAAAAACGTCAAAAGTATGATATGCAGACTAGATCTAATCACTAATTTACACTAATTACTTCTCGTGGATGATTCCTGATGATCCTGTCGCCAAATCCTGTCACCACGATGGCAACAAGCCATTGGATAACGTTTTGAATGGCCAAGGCAAGTCGGGTACACAGTGGCATCGTATTTACTTCGCGGGGAGGACCGATTCGAGCGTCGCAATGTCATAATGATATGAAAGCAAATATTTTACTGGTTCAAATAAATGCAACACCCATCGGTTTGAATAATAAATTGATTAAATAAAAAACCATCATTACATTTTTCTTCCTTAATACAATAATTATGTGAATATTTATTTGTATAAGTATTTATTTATGTGTCTTTTCAAACAATATCCGATATTAACAAACTTTTTACTTTTGGTCTAATCAGCGTCTGGTGCAAAGAAATCATGCAAGCTGTTCGTATTACATAATTATTATCGATAGTGTTTCTGGCACGTCACTGTGACTTTAGCCGAAGGGCGCGGCGAGTGAGAAATAACCAGGTTCTTACCTGCATATTACCGGTCGGGATGACTCACGGACAGACGGACATTCATCATGGTTTTAGTGGGTTACACATACCGACGAGACATCGATAGCCCAAATATTACACAATATTTTGACCCTTACCCCGCACGCCATAGAGCTCATAGTTATGTATGAAATGTTAACGAGTTACGCATTGTGTTGTACCGTCTTTGTTTCACACACTACCTGAGACGTTTTTTGTGGTATATTTTGTATGAGAGGAGGTGTGATCGCTATTTTTAAAATTACTTTAATAACTTGAGTTTGACTTTTCGGCTAACTAGCTGCTATTAGTCAAGTCGATATCATTTGTTTGTTTAATGTGAATTAGTATGGACTTTGGGTTGGTTTTTTTATAAGAAGAGATCATCAAGCGAATAGGCACCAGTTTCATTCAGCGTCTAACGAACCTGGCCATCGGTATACGACCTTGAAAAGTATTAGAGGAATAGGACGATAATTGTCAGTTGTTGAAATAAGTACACTTGGTATTTATTGATAACATGATTACAGGAATGGGGCTAGCACTAACGTTAATCAAGTTTGTAAATATCGGTAACAATCTAGTCAGCATTAGTTAATATCAGCCCTATTCGTTGTTAATTAGCATACACATCGCTCTCCCCGAGGATTGAAATGGTCTAAATATATAATATAGAGTATCCTTTCCATTTAAACTATAATTGAAACTATACATTTTGGACAAATGTATTTACAAGCAACCGGACGATAAATGGCCCCAGTTAACTCTGTTTCCTAACTCCAGTAGGAATTTAGTTGTCAGTCCCAGTTGCGATGGTGTTTCTAAGGGCTAAGTGATCCGTCTTTTCTGTTTGCTATTTCCATCCATTGTTACGTACGCGATGGCTGCATCCTTCACCGTGATCACTATCGACCCTTTCCCGGTTCCTCTCCTGCAAATGGACCGGTGGTGCAGTGGTCAGCAAACGTGACCGCTGAACCGAAGGTCGTGGGTTGGACCCAGAAAAATATTTGTGTAATGAGCAGAAGCATTTGTTCCTTATCTGGGTGAATGAAAAATATCTATTTAAGTATATATTTTAAGTTAATCAGCCGTCTGGTAACCATAACACATAAACTAAAGTGCCTACACCTTTATAGACTAGAGAAGCAGCTTTGAACTCCAGACCTTAGTTAAGACTTGGTTATCGGAACAAGCAATATAACTGAATGAATTGAACGTCAGACAAAATTAAAGACAAACTATTTGTCCATTCATTTTGAAAACAGCGCAGTAACGTGAAGATAATGACGGATCGAAATATACATGAACTGACCCATTGTGGACGTTGATGAGACTTTGTTAATGTTATAACAAAGTTATTAATATATAGTGTTATAATAATCGACTGTCTGAATGGTTTTCGATTTATATGCGTTGTTGTCATTTGATACTCCGTTTCGAAGTTACATTGGATTTATTTTTCGACTTAAAGTTTTTGTTATTCGATTTTTGTATGTCATTATGCTTGGTGACATGTAGTATATTTTCATTATTTTCTTGCACTTAAAAAGTTGTTACACAAAGTAATATGGCTAAATATATGTATATTTAGCCACGAGTAAATTGTTTTATAACAATTTTTAAAATTCACATGTAATTGTATCTGCATTCAGATACTTGACATTGGACTTAGTCTCATATCGCTCGATGTATGTATGAGACACACAAAAGTAAAGCCTGGATCACATGCCGCTTCAATATTTAATAATGAAAATAAAAACAAAGCTTAAATATTTTTTATACTTATGTTATAATACTTGGATATTACGTAAATGAAGGAACTAAAGTTTTTTTTTCCATAACCGATTGCCTAGGACCTGGTATTAACGAGGAATGGTTATTAGGATTAGATACGTTTTAAAATATGATAAATATGTTTTATAATATTGTCCTCTTCATGAGTAATGCTATGCTTATGCTTTATAAGATTACATATTAGGAGACAAGCAGCAATTTGATATTCTACAAAGGTACGATTCAAGTTTGAGACGTTACTACAGTTATTGAGTGAATAATTTAATAAAAGATTAGAGACGATATATTGTAATTATGATTAGTTTTATTATACAACTATTAAAAATATCCACAAAGATTTCAAGTCAAACGTGTGCTGCAGTCGGGGTCGACACATAACCCAAACAGATGTGAACGTAAGCTCTTGGAGACACGTCTCTGTGTGTGTGTGTGTGTGTGTGTGCGTGTGCGTGTGTGTTTGTGAGCGTCTGTTGTTATGTTCGTCGTGTTTGTGTGTGTAAGCCACAGGTCAAAGTGTGGTCAGGCTCGTGGCTGGCGCAGCCGCGCTCAGGTCTCATTAGTACCGAAACGTGTATGCTGTTTCTAGCCGGGCGTTGGATGTACATATTGTATCCGGGTTCCTCGTGTTCATCTATCATTCGCTTAGATTTGTTTTATGAACACTCAGTAGGTATATTTAGCTAATAATACTTGGTTAACTGCAATTTAGTCTCATAATATGAATTTAAGATTTAATTTATTGTTTATTGTCAATTGGCACAATTACATAAAACGATTACACTAGTTAATAAGTGAAGTTTTACACTACTGTTAGGTTTTATCATTATAAAGCTTCTTATGGGAAGTATCACCACGAAACTGCTAGTTCAGATCCAAATGCTGGTTACGGATGGCTATGCAGTAAGAGGCGAGTAGGTGATAAAGCAATCGTCGCCTTGCTGTCCCGACTGTTCGGTAAATCGCCAGAAATTCTCAAAAGACGTGGTTGTAGAAAAAGGCAATTTTCTAAATTCACTCGAAAAAGTCTTGCGTGGCGCAACTGAAATTAACGATTCGATATGTTGAGCAATACAAAATGTGGTTTAATGCTTTAGTTATTATAAAATGTAATACATATCGTTACACGATAATTTCTGCGGGAATGTTATTTCGAAACGCGTGATATTCCGCGATATACAATATCAGATATTGTTGTCTCACTCTAACATTGTAGCTTTTGTCAGCATGTATTGTCTCTTTGAAAAATATATTTATGTAAGGTTTTCTTTTGTTTTTTGAACTTCTTTTTTTTTCTCTTACACCTATATATACCTTTCTATACTTGATCTTCTAGTTGATTTCGACAGCGACATAAACTTTAATACTCTTTATTTATTCATGCATGCCCATACGTTTACATACTATTTATTATAGTTAAGCAAGTCAAAGCAAATCATTTGTTCAGCATCTGGTAATCAATTTAGGATAAAAAATCCAAAGATTTTTTTTTAGGTTTACACCAAAAACAAAACAATGCGATAAAAATTAATTATATTTTATGCAGCTGTGTAAATTATGTGTACCTACCTGTGCATGTCTTATATATGCATGTCTTATATACATATAAATAATGGAACATTTGTAAAGACACTTTTGTTGCAAATTAAATTGTCTTCGATTTTGGCTCTGTTACGCTTAATCGTAAAACCAAAATTAACGTTTAACGAAAATAGATGAAACACTGAGAACAATTTTTTTATTGGTAACTTAACAATAACATTACATTAGAACATTTTGATAAAAGGTTCTTCAAAGATATACATATTTCAAATTACAAAATTTTTCAAATGCTGTAAGAGAATCAGTGAATCACTACACTAAGCCAGCGAACTCTTCCCGATAATTAATTGTGATCCCAACATAGATTAAGTGCAGCAAGTTGACTGGATTTTCATTTTATGTTGTAAGTTACATACACTGGTAAATTTTATTGCAGCAGAATACGTGAAAGTGGAAATAAAATGATAATATCAAAGACAGTGGAATAAATACATAAGCATAGAAATTCCGTTAATGATTATAAAACATGTATCTTTCGTAAGACTATATAGAATGTATCTACAAAGATGATATGAAGTAAAAAAAACACCATATCTGGAAATTTTAACAAGTTTAAAATTGATCAGTCATTCAACTTCCAAACTCACTGCGCCGCGCCACCAGCCCCTCGCAGGAATGCAGTCCCACTGGATCTCGATGCGGCTAGACAGCACTCGGCGGTGTTTCTGTGTGCGTTGGACAATTACCATGAAACGAACTCGTCTGTACTTTGGTCTTAGAACATATAGTTTGTAAAAATTGCGTTGCTTGAATAATAACCTTGCGTGTAGTGCTGATCTAGTTAATACAAAACATAAATAACCATTCTGCGTCGTCTCCGCACCCGGCCATTTTCAAGCATGCAAAGCCTGTGCCATCATGACAAGACGGCTGGTGTAGCACATATGTATGCCCTAAATATAAAAATAGATTTAAAATATAATAAGCGCATTTTTTTTGTTATTTCAATTTGTACGATTCATTATTATAGAAAGAAGTATTATTGTGTATTTCCATTAAGTAACTTGTTTTCCTTATGTTAAAATTTGATTACCCCTATTTACATATGAATACTAAATTTGCATGTCAATTTGGGACCGTTACAGTAAATATATAAAACGAGTAGGTATGTGCGGTATTAGAAATAGAAAAAGAGTTATTATTTACATATGTTAATTGGGCTGAGAAATATGGCGGCGCCGCCGTTGGAAACATTATTTAAGCGTGTTTTTATGTGAATGGCTGTCACAGGTGTGTTATTGATACAGGCTTCCAAATAATATATATTCAAATATGTATTGCTGTTGTTATTAATTTTAAATCAAATACCATAAAATATATAAAAAATGACAATCCCTACATTTAAAGGGTGCTGAGAGTTTTTTTCTGTCGGATTTTTTCTATCGGCTTACTTATACCCGATTTTAACAGACTGCAGTAAGCCGATGTCCTAGTTAAAATATAAGGCAACGTTAACTGTACATAAATTGTATAGAAAATTGTAATATAATGGTGTTGGTAATATATAAAAAGAATCTTGAAAATATTAAACTGTAAATTTCAAAATTTTGTATTTGTATAATCGCAAAGGTCTAAATATATTTTGTAAGACCCATATTTATGCAAATAAATGATTTTGATGTTTTTACGTGTGAGTATTGGGTACTTTAACTTTTAGATATATAATGGAGATTGCGCTCCTTCTGGACCAAGCCATAGATTGTTAATTGTGTGCACACATTTCCATGTTCAGGTTTTTTTGTGCGTATTTATTCTTTTATTAATAATATTCATATCTTAATCCTTAGCCACGCCTAGACGCGTTAGGCTGATTTTAGATTAGGTAATACGACAATAAGCTGATAAATTTCAACGGTGCAAGAGATAAAAGTAATAAAGAAAAAAAACCGTTTATGAATAAAATGGTATAGTTTTGTGGAGTTAGGAATGTAGTGAAATTAATGTAAACTGGACAACGCGTCTGCATATCTTTAGACTACTCAACGCGGACTTCAGTCGTAGCTAACCTTGGTATCTGTTAAATAGTGATATTCAATATGTCATCTTATATCAGGAGACCTCACCAGTCTTACTTAAGTACGACTTAACTTTATGAAGGTATAGTGATCTGACACACTCTCACAGAAAATCTCGAGGAATGCGTGAAGATTAATAGCAACATGAGCGTCTGGCTCGCGGTAGCTGTTTCAGTGCATTGCACACCACGCGGACTTAGAACCATAACGAAGGGTTTGATGAAATATAACATCTTTCCAACGGCGCATTACACATGAACCACAATGGAACCGTTTCTCGAAATAAAACACGTTTCGAGGAATGGAAGTGTTGATCGTAAATGTGTGTAGAAGAATATGGGTTATTTGATGTGCATTCGCGTGTGTAACGATTCGAGTTCGGCTCGAGTTGCCGATGGTAAAGCTCGTGTTCGTTGTGCCATGTTTGCATTTTTTATTGCAACGAATGGCTTCCTTCCAAATATGATTTTGTAACGGACTTTCTTGTTGTTGGGTATTATATCGTGTAATACTATACCTACAATATTTTATTCAGCGATCGAAAATTGCTGCTTTTTTAGTATGACGTTCCATGCACTAGTAAATGGTTTGTTACGTTTAATTGTGCCAGTGTGCTCAGAACGGAAGACCGGTGGCATTCTCACTCAACTCGGTTAATAAGGATTACATTCTAATGTGCTCAGTCATTGCTTTTAGAGCTTATTTCAACTTGTGATGCTTTGAAGTTTTAACTTGCATAAAAATTGTTATGCAATTGTTTGAAACCGACAAAAGTTGAATGTGTAAATTTTTTTGTTTGTTTTAATAATGCATTATCTTGTATCCAAACATGTGAGCGGTGTTTTAATGTGTCAAAATAGTTAAAGAACAAATATGTATTATTTTACATAATAATTTTAAAGGGAATTATGTACTATGGAACAAGAATACAATGACGAGGATATATTTTACAATGATCATCGCCAAGTACGGCTTCTATACGAGATCCAACACCATTTACTAACGAGCTGACGTCCTCATTAAATACGGGGAAAGCATTTATTATACTCTTAATAATAATGATAATTATTGACTGAAAAATGTACTTATACAAAAGAGAGTTACAAGGAATTTTTACGGGTATTCTACCATTACAGCGGTGTTTACTAATAGCAGTATTAAAATAATTTGAAATTTATTTTGATACAAGTGGGGTAAAACAAACTACTGTTTAAAGTTAGACTTTAGAAACTATTAATATCATTTACAACTATTAATATCATTATAAATTCAATATAAGTAAATATAACACATTCATTCCGAGTTAGGTGACGGGATTAGGTAAATATAAATAAATTTTTGGCGGTATCTTTATACCTATGAGTAATACAAAGTATGCACGTATTTCCGTAAAATTACACCTGACGAATTATTTTGAGGAATTTGCAATGTGTGGAAAGCTTGTAAAGCGATAATGTATCGTGACATGACGCAGTTTCTTTGACGAATACCTCGACTTCTTTCATCTGTCCACGAATGTACATAATGACTTCACGATAATGCTAACAGTGTAGTCGTAATGATGATATTTGTGTTATGATAATGTTTCATCATCGACCATTATTGTTCCACTGTTAGACAAGGGTCTCTGAATGAGAAAAATCGAGGTCATAATTTGCTCGGCTCTAAGGATTGGAAGGAGGACTCTAAAGAGTGTAGGTTTCGTCGCGGTTTCCTTCACCGTTACAGTAAATGATATTAAAATTTTAAAACACATGTTAGATTGTAAAGAAATAGGTAGGTGTCAGGATGTGAACCCACTACCTACCCTAGTGCTAGTTGTTTGTGTAATGGTAATGTTAGTGTAGTTGCAATGTATGTAGACGAGTTTTGCAAAATTACCCCGACTCTGAATAAGAAATCAAAATGTAAGAACGTTCATTTTTTTTTTTTTTATTATTTAGCTATAGGCTCGCGTTTGACTGCTATCCCACCTGAAGGAAAGCGGGACGCAGCCTAGGATGAATCACGCTTGCCTAGAAAGTGCCTATTCACTCTTGACTTGAATAATGTCAGGTTGTATGTATCGGGAAAAACAGAATAAAATTATATTTTGGTTACATATTTTTATTTATTAATTTGCTTGACATACAAATCGACAAGTTCACATGAAAGATCATTACAAATATATGTACATTAAGTATAAAATTTGCA
>DVPR01000883.1:0-12180 GCA_018239345.1 Oxynetra stangelandi | reverse complement strand
ATAGTATAGCAAAAGTGTCAAATAATAATTTTGGTGATGGTGAAGTGTTCATGAAAATATTAAAACTGTTAAATGAATCGGGAAGCGATGAACGTTTGTTTGATGTTGCGTTGAAATTATTGAGAGGCATATGTGTGTGCATGCACAAAACGCTCAAATTAAAAGAAAAAAGTTTTAATGAAGGAACGAATTCCTTAGACGAAAATAAAGAACACAATGCAAATAAATATGAGATTATTTATAACCAAACTTGTATACATTTGAAAAAAAAAATTGATTATAAGTTGTTGAATAGTGATGCAAAATACGAAAAACAACAACCTATAAATAAATTAGAATATGACGAGAGCTTCCTCGAAAAAATAAATAATGGATCAACAAATATAAAAAACAGTTATAAACAGTACAAAAATAATCTGGATATGCTTTATAGAGTACTAATAGAAACTAAAAATAATCACAATTATAGTATTCGAAAGTACAGTATATCCAGACGATTCCAAATATTTAACACCTTATTAAAAAATTCTATACTTATTATCACCTTATATCCGGACTCAAATAAAAATTTCGGCATGTTCGTCAACGATTCTACAATAGTAAGTTACGCTGAAATAAATAGTATATTATACGAAAACTATCCTGTAGACATTGACGTAATAGATAACAATTTTGAAAAAATTACGGATACAATAACTCAATTATCACCAGTGCCAGATTGCATATTACTTTCAATATACAAGTTTTTGGCGAATAAATGGAAAGAAAACAAAATCAAAGCGTTCAAACTTCTGCGCAAACAGCATACTATAAAAATGTATATCAATTTATCTGTTCTAAATAACCAAGAAGATTATACTACAATGTGCTGTTCGAACTCTGCCATTCCTATTTGTGATTTGAATAATGAAGAAATATATATGGGAAAGACTGTAAATCAGTTCAGTAGTAATCTTAATTATAATAGTAGTATTAAAAGTGGTAATGCGGTTATTAATTATCAAAAAATACTTACTACAATAAAGCACTTGTTTAAAATATATGACAAAGAAATGAATGGAGGTAAAACTAATTTGGACATGCGATTGCCTGATAATGAAGAAAATTATTCTACTTGTTACTCGGATTTAGATTTCCGTATTAGAAATATGGTTAAAGAAAATAATCTGGAAAATAAAAATGATATTTTTGCATTTCATTACAGTAATAATCAGTCATTAAATAGCGTGTCACTGGCTTCATATATTTTTTTAACTACAACTATAGCCAATTTATTACTTAATAGCAAAAAACAACTTTTAAGTTACCAAAACGAAAGTAAAACTAACAACTACGCAAAAGTAATGTCCAAGAAATCTAGAAATTCCACAATTAATAATAACAACACATATAATAAAACAAATCGTTTTATAGAAACTTTTAAGAAATATGCTGATACATTAGAGATGACCACCAAAGAATATTTATCAAACCTAAATTTAAACAAAGAAACTGATACTTTAAGAGATAATACAATGCTCACAATTGGTGAACAAAGAATTTCTGAACGAGTACAAATAAAGAAAGTTGCAAATATTACAATGTCCATTGATTCAAAAACAGACGTCGCCTTACAACTGTTAGAGAACAATATAAATTCAAATAATACAGTTAATACGTCCGACAGGAGTATTACGTCAAACGAGGTTTATAATGAAAGGGTCAAAATGTTGACTCAAAGAGTGAAAAAAGGGACTGTAACTTTCGTTTATCCGTTTGTATTTCATGACGCTGTCAACCAAACTTCTACAGCTATATCAATGTATAATGACGAAGTTGTTGATTTTTTACAATATAAAGATTCCACAAATAATATGTCATATTTCTTAAATACTTTTTCAAAAATGCACGTGAGTACACAAAAACCGCTTAATTCTTATAATACTTTAGTAAATTTGAGTATAACCGACAACGCGTTTCATGGAACGTCAATGCCAATTACAGAATTTGGTACAGTAGCAGAATCTAGTAGGAAGCCTCCTTACACCCATTATGATTATTCCTACATAGTACAATCATATCAAAAAGGAAGAAGTAATGCCATTACTACTAATAGTGAGATGGATCTTTGGTTACCAAAGGAATCAAAGCCGACAACTATTGATTCGGGAGATCTAAACTTGAATACGACCTACTCGACATATCTTAGTTATATCAAATCTACTGAAGCTATACCAACTTATGACCTGGAAAATCCTGTCATTGAAATACCGTATCTATCACACACTATATCAGGAACAAGTACACGAAAATCGTTAAATATTAGTCAGATCTTTGATAATTTGGCTCTGAATCAGTTACAAATAGCAACTGATAACTTTCTTGGGATAAACGCTAGCAAACATGCAAGAGTGGCCAAAACTAAAACGAAACCGACATTTCAATTAAACACTACGATACATAAACCATTCAATCAGAGAAGTAGTATTTTAAGTAATCATTTGAATATTCCATGGCTGTCTGAAAAAGCCAATACGAAAATTCAAAGGGGAACATTAAAGTTTAATTCTAATTATTCTACGAGTTATGATAAATTTCTCTGGAGTACTATTATAATTCCGGCTCATAACAAGGACGATTCTAGCCGCCATTTGACACACCTATTTAATCAAGGAGAGGAACAAAGTACAGAAGTATATGCTGTCGATGCAGAAGCAAAAAAGTATAATATAAATTATAATGTTTCTAGAACAGTAAAATTGGAAAACAGAACCCACGAATTTACAACAAATGCAAGAAAAGAATATACTCCAGTGGAAAGAATTGGATTTCCCCAAACATCTCAAGAAAACATTACAACTCCATATGAATCAATACAGGCGAGTAATACTACAAATAGTATTGCTTATCGTATATCTAGTTCTACAAGATGGAATAATGGTAGAGAATCAACAAATATGGAGTCATTAATCCTGTCTAACGAAAACGTACTAAATTTAAGTACAGCGAACCATAAAGTAGATGAACAAAGAAAGAAAAATAATAAGATGGAGAGCGTGCACAAATTAAATACTGTAACTGTATATATACCTCATGTGAACTCGGAATATAATTTTGGTATCAAGAATATTAACGATATTACATTTATACGTGAACATAATATTCTGCCTACCGATGTGCAACTTAAAGAATATATAAATAACGTAGAACATACCAGTCTAAAAAAAAACATAGTTCAAACTGCATGCAATAAAAATTATACGGCATTGCTAAATAATAAAATAAATGATAAACAAAAGGTTCTGAATAATATAAGCAAAACGTTAAATATGACAAAGAAAATAAAATTCAAGCCATTAAATAGAAAAGGTTTGTGGTCACCAACAACTTTCAGATACCATTATTTTACAACTTACAAAAATGTTAATGTAAGTAAAAAAAACATAATAATGAACAAATCTAATTCACGTTTGCGTCATAAAGTATTGCCTATGATTAGTACAATGAAACTCGTTACGCAAAGTCATCAAACACATCAGAAATTCCTAACTACGAATATAGCCAAACAAATCGATAATGGAAATATTTATTCGCAAGATTCTATACATATCGGGCCGGGATTAAATAAAATCAACACGATACCTCAAGAAATTCAACATAAAAAACAAATAGTAGAAAATGATAAAATGAAGAAAGATATACCTCTGCTGGAAACCACTTCTACTCCTCTATATGGAAATTTATTTACAAAAATAACAAATTATCAAACAAGTTCTAATGATGTCTTGTTTAGTATGCCTGAACTTCAATATGCTAAATCATTCCCAGAAACAAGAAATGCTCAAGCGTGGCTCAATCATGCCGAATACAAAAATGTTACTAATCAATATGCAACCTTGGTTCCAACAAAAATAAGTGACGATCAAAGAAGGATAACCGCTCTGAACAACAAAATGTATACTTTTCGAAATGCCGGATTACCGCCAGCAACAATGAATAATCAGTTGACGATTGATGGTTCAAATTATACAATTTCTACCCGTCAAAATGCTGATTTTATTTCGAAGATGATGACGTATCAAATGCAACCCAGTAAATTCTATTATACAGTTTCTAATCTTCAGAATTTCAACTTAATTACGAACATTGCAGTTGGTAATATGACATTCAATGATTCCACTTTTATAATTAATGGAGTTGAACGTCCAGACTTATTTGAAAAACAGATTGATGATCATTCCAGATATAATTATAATGAAAATGCCATTTATACAACGTCACATTCCAAGCTAATATCAGAAACCATAGACTATCAAAATAATTTAACTAAACATGCCATTGACGTTTCTACGATGCCAAATCTTTCAGTTAAGAGAAATATCAGCTTGGAATATAGTTTAACGACTCGTGAAAAAGTCACTACAGGAATAAACAATGAATTAAAATACATTGACAATACAAACCCTAGAACATCGTTAAACTATAAAGTATTTAAAGATATTCAGAGTTCCGTTAGTACTTCTAGAACAACCTTAGACTATAATTATCTAAACTCGTACATTGATAGTACAGGCAGTAGTCATGGTACAACATTAAACTATACCGACAAATGGGACATGAACAGACGAGTTAATAAGAAAGAACTTTTACAAATGAATGGCAATAGTAGAATTGAACATTACCCACCATTGAAATTTACAAAAATTCCAATAACGAAATCTACATATTTTAAATATGATAAAACTAAATTCATATCAATTGCACGATCAGAAGACAATAAAAATAGGAATTTTCCCGTAAATAAATATGTTTCACTACAGAAAAAATACAGCACACCGCATACAGCACAGCTGAGAAAGCCATTTACAGGAATAGATTCAGCTCTGACCAGTGAAATGTTACTAAAAACAACATTAGGTGCTACCGAAAAAATGGTTAGTGCCATTAGGGATAATGCAACTATTATTTCAATGAATCCTGTGTACCAGGCAAAAACTCGTCAGTCGTATTTGAAACATACTACTACGCCCTATTTTGTTTTATTACACGTTATCAACCCACTACCATATTATTTAGAAAACTTCACAACAAGTACTTCACAACTTCACAACATAGAGCATCCTTTGCATATGGAGACACGAGCAAATATTCCATTAATACGCAACACTGACCTAATTTCTGAAATGAATCTCAGTAAAACTAAAGAATCTACTTTATTAAGGTATAATTTGCCTCCTGCGCCGTTCATTACAAAAAGAATAATAAATTTAGCAAAACCAGTCACATCTATTTCAAACAATTATTCAAAAAGAATAGTGTCTACGGTTGAAAACATATTAGTAAAACCAAAAAATTTGGTTCAACAAGTTATAAGTAGAAAAAAGATTAGCTTAGATAATGGAAGCAGTCAAGAGTACTTATATTCTTCACCGATGACAAACTTTCAAACAAAAACGAATAAAGTGAATGATATAAAGAAACGCCAAGAAAATAAATTAAAGAAACAAATAAGTACGAGAAAGCTAACTTATACAACCGCTACCCATAATATGGATAACAGAATAACTTCAATAACTACAAACAATAGTTCTCATGTGACGGATGGAAATTTAAAACACCAAACTTCAACGCTGATACAATTAATCACTGCAGTCAAAAATGATCCAAAAATATATATAATGTTAAACAACTCGCAGTCGACAGCGCAATTTAGTCAACGAAATAACTTTAAAAAATACTTAAACATTAATAATGATATTGAAGGAAATGTCAACTATAGTAATAAATCAAAAACAACATTATTTGAAGTAAAGAAATCAAAGACTGCTAATGATTTCTCTATTAATTCAAGAAAGGATAAGCAAAATCTTGTACAGTTAAGTAATTCTACAATATTGCGTAATATCAAGAGCGTTAGCGTAGTTGCCAGTAAAGTAGGAAAAAATATATTTACAAAATTATCAAAGAGCATAAGTAAAAATACGACAAACCGGTTGATAAAGCTCTCTTATAATGTTGATGGTCAAATGAAAAGTGGAATTGAAAATAAAACAAAATATTCAAATCTTACTTTGAATATTACGAGTACAGAAACAAAACGATTGAAATCACCGGTATCTATCAAGAAGAGAAAATCAATCGATAAATATACAAATAAATATTATAATGATTCTAGAAATTTAAATATGGATGAACATTTTAATGACGGCAACTATTCTATAACATTTGTAAATAGAACAATGATTAAATATAATAATACTAAAGAGATGGCTCCAAATTTAGTACTACCAATAATTTTATCAAAAAATGATTCAGGAGTATTAGAAACAGTCATAAATCCTGATGTTAATGACGTAAGTAGCGCAAAAATCCAAAAGAAAAAAGTTACAGATGAAACTGATATAACTAAAATATATGAAACTCAAAATATACTGTGCATAAATGAAAACCGTAATTTTAGTGTAATAAATAATACGAGTGCTCATAGAAAAGACGTAACAGAAAGAACTAAAACCAATGTGTCAACAAAATATAATGGCACAATAAAAAGTTGGGTATTATCTGAATTTTACAGTAAACATGATGTTAAACAGCAAGAAAATGCTTTGTACAACGTTACGCAGCAAAATACTATTAGAAATCCTCCAACTACTATGACGAGCATTATAAGCGAAAGTAATATCAAACTTCAAGAACCAGTCGTGAATAGTATAAAGAACATATCTGGAATTGATTTAATTAAAACGACAACTTATTTCAACTATAACAAAAATACTAAAGATTATTTACAAATAAAATATTACAAAAATTCTATAGAATCAAACAATACGACTTACCTGCCATTAATATCACACACGGGCAGTTTGAGTAAAACGACATATGCAGATAATAATTATAATCATGATTCCATTATTACCTCTGATATGACCAGTTTAATATCTAAACAATCAGAATTTAGTCCACGCCCAGAAAAAATAAATAAAGCTACTATTTTTTCTTACGGAACAAAATATCCCGGCAGCCATTTACACGGCCGGTTTGAAAATGTCTACACAAGAATACCAATCGAAACTTTTAAAAGTTCCCTTACACTAAAAACAGTAGCTAATAATGTAATCGACATCCCACGCTACGATTACTTCTATAAAAAACCGACGGAATCTCGTCTTGAATGTCACTTAAAAAAATATATTTTGGAAAATAGAACTGAACAAAAACAAATGATACACGTCAGTAAGCAAGTCAAGTCTGTCCCTGACGAAATGCAACAGTACAAATACAGTGAACGGGCCCCTGTTTTTACGTCATTACATTCACCACTTAAAAAACAAGAAATAAAATCAAAGGAATTGGCAACACAACAGGATACTATTACAAAACAATATATAAAATGGAATATTAGTAACAACACCGACTTAAGGCAGCACTTAAAGTTACCGGTCACTCCTATAAGAAAGGAACTATTTGAACCATCTAATTTAATAACGACGGAACCATCAATAGAGAACTCTGGTAATATACCATTATCCATCTATCCTTATTATAAACACAGTATAAATACTTCACCTAATACATTGATAAAGAGTACGTCTAGTTTATATAGTATGGGAAATGATGATTTGTTTACACCATCTTACAAATGGACTCAACCAATGAGTACTATAGCACCAACATCTAAAAAATCAAATATTTTTTTCACTGTTTATAGTCCTAACTATTCTACGCGAAAATCGTACACTAAATTAATTACTAATAAAGGTACTGAAAAACCAAAAGAAATAACAAAAAATAAAGGACACAGCTTAAAGCTAATAACATTGACGTTGAAACCAATAAAAAAAGTTATATCAGTTAATAATATAAACAGTGTAAGATCAGATGCACTAAGGACCAAAGCGATAACACAAAATTCAACTAGAAATAAGAAATATACATCTATAGTGTTTCCGATTATTTTAAAATCAACGACAAATAAAAAACTAACTACGGAACCCTACGACAAATATTTAAATGATTATTCATTTGATAAATTGAAACATAAACATATAACTCTCAGTAATGTTACTAAAATCATAAAATTACTTACAGTTAATTTATCAGAGTCGGTTAAAAACCTGAAAACAACCGAATACTATGAAGATGAGTTAGTTAATTCTATATATAGTACAATCAATACAAATAAGGATGGAAAACAGAAGATCCTATCTGTGAAGACATCCAGCGTTAATGGCCCTAAAAAAATCTGGAAAGAACACGATCGTAAAATTTCGTTAACTAAGAATAAGTTCCCAGAAGTTTCAATGAATAAATTAACTACCCCATCGAACATAAAGTGCACAGAATCTATTTTTAATTCTCCAGTATACTGTTACCGGAATAAAGTGTCAGTTGCGATTGCAACCACATTTAAAATCATGAGTACAGACCAAAGCAACTCTACTATACGTAGTATAGGTTTTACTTCATCAAATGGTCTGAATATTATTAAAAATAATTTAAATGAAACGGATGAACATTTACAAATGAAAAACAGAAGTACTTTCAGAAATGTTATGGATTCGTCTGGACATCCGTATTATTATTATACAAGTGCACTTCATAATATAAGTCAGTCTACAGTTTCACTTGCTGGAGTATCAAAAAATTCAAGTAATTATAACAACAATCACCAATTTAAAAGTGACTTTAAATTTAATTTATTGAGAGAGAAGCATGTTAATGAAATGACAAAAGTTACAGTTAAGTCGCATTCTAACCACGCACGATTTAAAGATCCAACTAAATCCAAAGTATTTAAATTGGCCAAATACAAAATCAGAAAAGGCCAAGTTACTAATCAAACGGATATAAAAACCTTTACCTCTACACGAAGGCCGAAGTTTATGACATTAAAACAAAAAATAATAATAAAATACAACACATACACACCTACCGAAAACGATCTGGATGTACCGATGAAGCAACTTGTAGAAACAAAAAAGGCTTTATCACTTAAAAGAAATTACACCAATAAAAACTTGCAAAAGAATACATATACTAAATATCACCCATCTACAAAACATACCATCACAAGAATAAAAGAAATGCAAGTAACAACAAAAAAATTAAAAGACCAAAGAGATAAGTTGCATTTGAAAAAGGTAGAAAACCTTAGAAAAGTAGACACTAAAAGTTATCCTGTTATTGATCCGTTTGGAAAGACTAATTTGTATCCTGTTAAGATGATGCCATCGCATACGCAAAGGAAAATAATAAAGAGAATACAAATAGGACATCAAAATACGCATAACTTCTTTTCAAATAGGCGCTTCGGTGTAAATAAAAATATTCCTAACAATATATCCGGGTTTCGTTACCAGCCCTTGCGAAACGATTTTCATGTTAAACCAGAACAATCAAGATATACAAAATATTCTAAATTTAAGGAAGTCCAACGAAATCCACCGTCAAAAGAATATTTTAGAGTAAAACCATTGATTATAAAAAATAACAATATCTATAAAGAAAACTCTCAAACTTACCATAAAAGAGCTTTTTCGTGGCAAGATAAACTTAATTACGTAAAGGAAACCATAGCACCACCTGTAACTGCAGTACTAAGTGTAGCTGACGTCCTAGATAGACCGCTGTATTCAAACCTGCAGCCAGTTTTAACAAAACCCGCATTTTTACGAGATAGAATTCATTCAATAAGAAGTTATGTAAATATGATAGATGAAGTAAATTCGCCACGAAATTCTATAAAACGCTATTACATGAGATCACGTTCTGATAACTATAGAAATGTCGAAAATCAAGAACGTTCAAAATTTTATTATAGAAATAGAGAATGGACAGCGGAGGAGACCACCACATCATCCACTATCACTATTTCTACACATACCTCGAAACGAAGATCAAGACGGACCTTATTCTTTTTAAGTCCAACAGCGCCATTTAACAGATACTTTTTTTAACATGTTGTAATAAAAGCATGCTCTCTGTCTACCCCGCTAGGGACCTGGCGTGACTGTTATTTATTTATTTTATTTATTTGTAATAAAAATATTTAACTGCATATTTTGTATCATTTCTTAAGTTTACGATTACATTGTGTAAACTTATTATTTAAGGAATCATAACTACCAAAGGATATTTCCAAAAATTGTAATGGAAGTGTAATTCCAACTGTTGTGAATGTTTATATAACGTGTAAGATTATATAAACCATGAAAGCTTTTTTATCAATTATGATGTAACTAAAGAATTTTTAAATTCGCATATTAAACGAACTAAAATTTTAATGAAATGTTTAAGAGGTGATCATATGCGCAGGTAACGGAGTGGTGGCTGGACGACATGTATCTCAAGGTCCGACTGCCGCTACCCATCAACTCAAATCCTGGTATGGTGTTCCCTAAGCGTCACTTCGCCAAGATGGATGAGGTTGCTGACTTAGGGGCGCTGTTCATCGATGACATGCTCGATTACAAGGAGATGCTCGACAGGTGTCTATTATACAGATTTATAGATAGTAGTTAAGTATGTATCTTATATACATAAGGTATATGAGTATAAATAAAATGAATTAAATTGTTTCTTACAAACAATATTAATATCTAATACAAACTAAGTATCAAAATATTAAGAAACTTTAAGTATCAAAATATTAAAATAAAAAGAATTTGTTAATTGCAAAAGCAACAAGGTTAACATTCCATTTTTCTAGGGGCGAATTACCTTTGGAAAGGGCTACAAGCCGCGAGAAAGGTCAACCACTGTGCATGGAACAATTTTATCGTCTTCTGGGAGTATGCCGCATTCCCGAGGTTGGCAGAGACCGACTGGAGCTACCCAAGATGTCGATCGAGTCAACTGAGCGCGAAGAATTGATAGTTGTGGCCTGCAGAAATTATGTTGGTTGACATAAACAGTAAAACTTACCTTCTTTTAGTACATAAAGTGTAATTAAGTATTTCAGTATTTATATCGTGACGAATCAATTGATATAGAGGTTACTATGCCGCGCAAACATGAAATATTATTAATGGACAATATTGTTCTGGTGCTTAGTATATTTTTATGTGCATATACTGCGTGTGTATTTCTATGATAGACACAACTTAGGGAATTGCAGTGTTGAGCCGTATATTGATTAAGTAATTATTGCTGAAAATAGGTACAATTTAATATAAAAAATATTTTAAATTTAGTAATGAGTATCAACATATAAAAATTATCATAAAATTACATGAACACAAACAGGTCCGCTTCTTAGTATTATCTCATAATAAGTCTTGTGGTTTGTTACACTGGAATTTAATAATTCCACCGTCTTCAAACTTAACGCTCGTTCGAAAGAGCGTTCTAATTTAATGTGCCACAAGCTCGGCTCCAACTTCGTTACTTATCTCCACTTAAGGCGCTGGAAATTATTACTGAGATGGAATATCTATGCAAAGTCTGTAGAACAGATCCTATTGATTAAATTTATGAACTGCTCTGAAGAACGTTTCGTTGTGATTTTGATTGTTAAATAAGTTGTTGAATCTCTGGATCATATAATAGTAAAGACGAACAGTAACGATGAAACTTTACAAATATAGAACCGTTTAGAGATATTTTGCACAAATAATTATCAAACGGACATGAAAAATTTAATTCATCTGTATGGACAGCACATAACCCAAAATGCAAAACAACACTCTTGTTTCAGTTCTATCCTGTACCCGTCAAAGCAGCAGATCGAGGCCGCCTCACTCCTGGTGAGATTCAAGCACAACTTCTTCACGCGATGGTCGATGCAGCTGGTGCCCCACCTGCCCCCAGGATTGGCCTCCTCACTGCTATGAATCGAGATCACTGGGCCAGAGCCAGGGAACAACTTATAAAAGGCAAGAGATTTGTCAATTTTGTAAACAGTTTACGCAATTGTAACTGTAATTGCTTAGTGGACTTTGTACATTATAAATATGAATTTATTTATGTAACATTATTATCCTAGAGTATATTAGTAGAATTTCAAAGAATTTTAAAACATTTCTGCAACATTGGTCATGAAATATTTTCATCAGATGAGATGAATCGTATGAACATGGAGCTGATCTCCCGAGCGCTGTGCATTCTTTGCTTGGACGAGGCCGGCGGTGACCGTGCAGATGCAGACCCTGATACTAACAGTATGCTCAGAGCAATGCATGGCGCTGGAACCCAACACCACTC
>DVPR01000882.1:0-12181 GCA_018239345.1 Oxynetra stangelandi | reverse complement strand
TAATATAAGTTACTAATATATAATATATCCTTAATTATGTTTATAATTAGTATTATTAGTGATGCTCCTATTTAACACTTGTGATAATTAAATAATTCTGTATCATTTAAATCTGCTGAAATTGAAATTAGAGTACTACTTTTCGTCTAATTAATTCATGTATGCCAAGAGAATGATAACTTTACTTACTACAGCTCGCAGATAATGAATAATAAGTATAAATAAATAAATATTATAAATAGCCAAATATAATTTAATGTTAATGAGATACCTGAGGATATGTTGATAAAGTAACATTGAAATTTATCTTCCTAAAATCTTGATGCTAATTCGATAATGATATTTTTCATATGATTTAATCCTATTCGACGTCAATTAAAAATATCTATCATAATGTATATCATTCGCCATATAATTCATGTACAAATTATCGAAAATAACAATCGAACCACAATCAATCTGATAAATACTAAATATATAACTACAATGCCATATTAATACTCATAATAATAAATCTAAATGGCTATCTAATAAATTTTAATGCCCGTATCAATTGTGTCAGTTTTAATATTGAGATCGGATTACAGTAAGCCCTCTGTCCAAGTTCTCACTGCGGTCGGACGCAAACTCTACATCAGCTTAACTAGTTAATGTTTGCGCTGTTGTCGAGTACTCTAGATGTGATAGAGAGACAAGAACCGGATGCGATAGGCAGTAAAGATGAAATATTTTAACAAAATCCAAGAGAAGGTTATTCAAGTCAAGAGTGAACAGGCTTTCTAGGCAAGCGCGCTTCATCCTAGGCTGCATCCCGCTTTCCATCATGTGGGATAGCAGTCAAACGCGAACCTATAGCTAAATAGAAATAAAATAAAGTTTCATGTTTCCCCTCAGAGCTTTACATGTGTTAAACTCTCTTCCCGTGTTACGTAATTCTACATTTTGCGAATCGCAATAATCTTTTATCCAATGAGCGTTTCGTATTTACTCATTTATCTTTCACCCGTTATTGTTTTACACAATGGGAAGACTTAATGCCTGTTGACATACTGTACGAGTGAAGCCTTATCAAATATTAAGGATACAAATATTCTTTTATACATATACCAGTGTATGATAGAAATATTACAGGGGTAAAGGCGTACATAAAATAACAATTTAAAGAGAGTTAGTTCTTATTAACATGAAGGCGGTTGCTGATGCTATTGCTTGAGAAATCTCTTATTAAATAACACCATATAATGGTGATATGAAAATGGTATTTTAAACTGTGATATTGACTATTTCACTAAATAATCTGTGTAAATATATACAAGTGTGGCGAGCATATCCGAAGCATCAGATTAGGCTCGGTTGCTGGCCAGTAAGAGCGTGCGCTTTCTTTTTCTTCTTTCTGGAATCAAATCCGAAAACAAATGAAGTCCACGCGCGCGGTCCCTCTCGATACAGCGAATAATATTTTCCTTTTCGTTTTATTATATTTTTATAATTTGTTAAACCTGTGATTTTTTAAAAATGTTTTGTACAGTACACGTGCTACGTAATACGCAAATAGTGTTTCTTTATATTCGCCGTAGAACTGGTACACTCCTACTACATACAACAGCACAACACAACACAATACTATACAAGCATTTAATGTTATCAACAAACGTCAAATCTAGCACTCTGTTATTATATGTACGAGTATATAGTTTACTTACTGCGATAGCAAGTCCGACATCTAAAATTCTACCGCATTAATTTGTGAGTTCAATATAAAATGTCTCCAAACAATAACGCAAACATATTTATAGGTATATAAAGTTATACTATCATCTAAAATACAATGCATTTTGTTGCATTTAAAATTTCAAGCTGTGAGTACATTTTACTCAAACGTTTTATCTTAATGTGACTGTCTTCCACACTCTTCAAATCTGAACAGAACAATTCAAGTAGTTTTGCAGTGTCGAATTTTTCAGTGCAGAATTTACCGCAAACGAAATTTGAAGAAAAGGCTCTGTGACCTAAATACAGAGTTTCATATTGAGTGCCTCTGTCTTATATAGATATTCGTATTTATGTACGTGGTAGAAAGCATACGATTTGTAAAGAAAAATATGGAGCAATAAGGTTATTTAATCAAATTAAATAAAAAAATCAAATTTTAATTGTCTTTCATTTAATTATAATGTATAACAAAGTTTATTGATCTCATAATGAACATTTTGTAGATGGGTTTAACTGATTTATTTGTTCTAGTTAGATGGTTAACTGAAATTTATAACCGTAAACTTACTGTCTTTCTGTAGGTCATTTCCCGAAGACAAAATAATACATCAACCACAATTCATCATTCTACACGCGAATGTACATTATCTGAGAAGCGAATGAGAACTGTCAAATCCATTAAGACAGCTCTTAAACCACTTGTAAAATATGTATAAGCACTTGCCCGTCTCTAAACGTGACCTATAACTTTCAATGCTATAGAAAAAATCCCAGTTTCGTTCCATTCCGTGCTCTTTAATACATACAAATTCGAATGTGTTATGAAGAGCGGCAATGTATATTGTCAGGAGACAGTTTCGTAATGCACTGAGCGGGAGAAGTAAAGTTGTAAATGCCGCGGGCGTGTCTCCCGAAGCGGGTGACCGGGGTACGCTGTGACCGCGTAACCCGGTCACAACGTGACCCGGTTTCCGAACCGGGTATGCATCGCCCGGGATCGCTTGCATACCCCGATTGATTCCTTGCGATAACGATTTTTAGGTCTCAGAGGCTACGGTCTGAAAGAAAATTGTAATTGGATTGAGCCATTTTAAAAACGTGAATAGTTTCTATTCCATTTCTTATTGAATAAAGATTTTCAGGTATATTTATTACCGAAAATCATTTATGTATATCTCTGGAAAGGTACTTGTGATATGTGAAAATAATTTAGATTAGTATATTAAACATTGTATTTATATTGGGTTTTGTCATCTTTAAGTAGTTTGTCGTATGGTATAACATTATAAGAATTATTTTCGCTTATTCCACAACATCGTAATGAAAGTCAATCCAGGCTTTAAATTATTAATGACAATGAAAACCACAGAATTTTACTAGTATGTATTTTATAATAAACGAAGCCCATGTACTTGTTACAATTTATGTAATAAATACGTCTACATCTCACATGAACATCAAAGCAAACATTTCAATCAAATTAACTCTGTTATCTAACTCTGTGTTATGTTACTCCGTTATATAAAGTGATTACACAGGGAAATAAACTTGGGAATACAAATTACGCTAAGGACGATCATTCAAAATAATCATTTCAACAGCCTGAGAAGTTTTTTAAACATACTGACAAATATTTTGTTTAAAAATATATATACACATGTAAATAGCATACAAAGATTACATAACCACCGATGGAAATACAAAAAGCATATATGGATGTATGTATTCCGATTCTCTCTAGCGCGTTAAATTTGCACATGCAAATAAAATTGCATTCTTTTACCATGCAAATTCTGTGTGAAAGCTTTAAACCGGATCAAACATACAAAAAGCAAATTGACATGCATATTACGCTGTACGTGGATTATTAAAATTCCAGTTGAATCTCTAAATTTATTTGGAAGTTATACAATTTTTCGACTACTTTATTTGAACTACTATTTAGGTTTTCCCGTTAGGTACTTATGCTATTAGATTAAGTATACAAAGTTGAATACGTTACGCGGTAATGTTTTAATTCTTTTGGTAATAGTCGTAATCGAAACAACACGTGATTGGAATGTTAAAAAAATGGTGTCTTCATAAGTTAGAATATTCAAGAATGAAATAGATAAAATATGTACAAGTAAATATACATCAAATGTTATTGGAAAATGGCTATAGATTTCGATTGAAATGTAAAATCTATTTGTGTATTATTCACAAATTATTTTCTATGTTTATTTCAGTCGCATATTTTGCTGCTCATAACACTTTCAACAGCAATTTCTTTATCAAAATCGTTACCCGCGACTACAATTAGCTGCTTATTTATTAAATCTTTTTCAAATTCTTTGCATCCCGCCTCCGACTGATATACAGGTTCAGAGCACGCAATCGTACCACGAATACCTTTTATAACAACCTTTAGCATTCGCCTCATACCGATCAATTCTTTCTTTAGTTTCTTAACTAAGTTTGACTTCGCTACCAATAAAGTTCTAAGTTTCTCGTTCTCCAATTGCAAGACCAAATTCCTTGTTTGCGTTTTCAACTCTCGCTGATTAGCCCCCTCTAATTGCTTTTTCATCTCACATAGAATTACTTTGAAACCTCTTTGTGCCTCATCTAACTTTAAATTTGCCTTGTGAACCTCGGTCCTCAAGTTCTCGATGTCCACATTTAACTTATTAATCGTGTTGATCTCCGTATTAGTCTGCTGATCGTTAGTAACTATGCCCTTCTTACCTTTGTGTTTTATTTCATTAACTATCACTTCTACGGCTGTGGTGTTGTTTCGAAATATCTCATGCGGTGTTTGAAAGCTATTGATTAATTTATCCTCGAGAAGTTCTCTGTCATAACCGTCAGTAGATAAAATTTCATCTGATACTCATATTTTAGTTTTTATACTATCAGCCATTATATATTTCGAATATTGTATTGGTTAATAAGCATATGTTTATTCTTCTTTTTCACTTATGTTCTTCACGAAACGTCTATCGTGATAGTTAAATGAAAATTTTGATATAACGCGATAACAGATAATTAATTATGCTCGTCGTTTAAACACTTTACGATGCATTGATTATCTATAAATATTTCAAAGATATTATATTGTTATTTAAATAAATATACAAATAATTTATATTCTATTCGGGTATAAAATGCTCCCGTTCTGATTTATTCTCCATTTGCATTAAATCCAACACTGATATTACATCACCTACGCTTATTAAAAGACACTTTATCATAATATTGTTTTATATAATATTTCAGAAAATTATGTGATTTATAGTTGATCATCAATCTTAATGAAACACGCAGTACAAGTCGTGTCGGACCCAAAAATATAACAAAATTTGCAGACAATTTTTTTTTAGACAAACTGTGAGATAATTTTATAGAGAGGGGCGACTTCTTGTATTACCAAAGGAGCTGAATCAGACACTATCTTCAATAACTACTATTGAGTTATAGAAAAAACCTTTACGTAAATTCGCCGCAGAATGTAAGTCGAAAAACAAATTCGAATTTCTTAATTGCGAGACGGGCAACAAAAAGAAAATCAAGTTTAGTAAATTAACGCTGATGAGAACACACAAGAGATACAGCAATAGTTGAAAGGAGCACAGAGCTTCGGGCGAACTGTAGCGGCGGCCGTCCGTATAGTTTCCTTACTATTGAACAAATATTCTTGTATATTCTTAATTTCTTATCTTTTAATAAGTTTGCTTGCGATGTCGTCTAATGGAAAATGTAGATGTATTAAAAGATATAATAACACACTGAAAATTTCTTGGTGATATATTTTTTATTGAACTGAATAAGAGACGTGATATTATTGAAAACATGTATCTACTATTGCAGATTGAAAGAAAGTCAATTATCTTTATATTTAGGTTATGCTAATAATTTGATAATAAATATTTTGACAAATATGTTTTTTTTATATTATTATACAACTAGTAAACGCTTGTCCATAAGCCTATAAAAATTAAGAGCTTAGGTTATTATTCAATAGATACTTGCTTGTCACAAACTTTAATTTATTTGTCTGGAATTCAAATTTAGTGGCAAGTGCTTTTAGTTTATTAACTGGGTCAGATGCCGCTGGGTGGAATGAAGTGGCATACATATATAGAACTTCAAAACGAACTATCCGAATTCAATTAAACTTGGCGCACAGGTGATTTATACAGAACGATATTTATAAAGTTGAACTCATCTGAATCAGTGCATTCTTCTTTTTACCCTTTTGAATGTTTTGTCTCTCGTACGAAATTTTCCGAATGTGCCGTAGATCTACAATAGTCATAAAAGTGTATATGTGTTATAAATATACCAATTAAAATATAACAAACAAAACGGACATAGTTTAAAGCCACACTATCCTTGTCAAATACATAATAGCCTGTGATTGACAAAAATCACACAATATTGAAACATATATATTAAGCTTAAACATGCTATGAATCACTATCGATTTTCGTCCACTGGGCTCACACTAGTATGTAAAAGTGTATAAACCTTTACTCGCACTCCACGTGACCACGCAACGTAATAGCACATTACTATAAACCTTGTATTGTATCATATTCACCTAACGTCCATTATATTGCCGTTTTTTTTTCAATAAAATACAATAGAATCATTCTTTATTATACACTAAATATTGTATATTCTTGTCGCGTTTTGTTATATTATGGTCTAGGCATGGTTAAGCAACTATGATAGTTCTGAACAATGTTCCATCACAAGAGCGCTGGTAAGAAATCCGTAAATAGGACATTTTAAATTTTACGACACTAGAGAATTATACAAACGACGGCCTTATCGCTAACAAGCGATCTCCACCAAACGACTTTTGGGTTGTATTCTGAAGTAAAAACAAGCGGAGAAAAGGACTTAAGTTGATAATTTTTTCAAGCCATATATAACAGCTGAATAAAACGAACGAAATACAATACAATTTGTTCCGAAGAACACAGAAAGTGAATGTCGAAAACAATGTATCACATTTGAGCTCGAGGTCATGTACATACAAAGAAACTGCAAGGTCGCGGACACTACCGTAGACTGTATGCTTTGAGTTGGCGGCCGAGACAGAACGATGAAATGTAGATACACTAACACTAAAGGTTACTCTCAGCTCTCATCTCACGCGCGTGTCGACTTGGGATTTGCGTTCCAAAATGACATTAGAATATATTCTTACTCAGGGTGTTACATAACATATTTTTTTTTTACAAAACAGTGCATGAAGTTAAGTGAAAAGTTGTCATCACCTCGTAATTCATTTAAAAAACTCGTAATAATATTTCGTTCATTTAATTTCGAATAATGTTGATTTAAACGTAATATCTACAATTGATTTCATTCAATTTCGACGTTAAAATAATACATATTAATTTTCATTACCTTGCCATTTCATAAACATTTATTTTAATTGTAACAACGGGTTGTATTAAATTTCAAATTTCTCTTTCTCTGTTCGCTTACACAATAGAGTAAAAGATTCAGTACATATAGCACTGTTTTATTATATTGCAAAAATAGTGAGCCGAAATGCAGTCCAAGTGATATTAATTTGCCGTTTCAGCCATTACAGCCCATAAGGCTGTAATCAATCTGAAATAGAGACGGTTACCCGAGCAATCTATAGACCCAAATGACAAAGCCTTATAATATATTATCTCTGCCTACCACTTCGCGCATTTATAAATACTGTGCCTTTTTAATGAATTTTCTTAAATGTATCTTTCAGAGATCTGTGAATATGGTGTATAATGGTGTGAATAGTGTGTACCGTGAAGCGTTATGATATTACATTTAAATTATAGCTTAACTATGGCTTATAGAGTATCTTCAGAAACATGTTTTTACCTTATATAATTATAATTTCAAACACATATTGTAAATAATGTATCAGCATGGAGACAGATTGTCGTAAAGAAGCAACAAAAAAAATACATATTAATGAATGTTTGCCATGGCTCAAATAATATCAACTGTAGATGCAGTTTTCAGGATGGATATAGAACGCAAAGATTATTTAACCACGATGTGAAGTACTGAAGAGTTATGTCATAAAGTTTGAGCAACATTGTTGGAAACTTTGTACTATTCGACGTATTACAGTACCTAGTTGTACAGCGTACAATATATAATGAAATATTGTATGTAAATATTGGACCATTGGACTTATCCAAATGCTTGCATAATAAGTATGATTGAAAAATACAAATAAGACACTGAAATAGCCGAATATAACCGAATAAATAACTGTTTGTATTCTAAAAAAATTTGACAATCGGTTCACTAGACGAGTAGAAGGCATTAACAAAGGCTTTCGAGGATTTGAAATCGTAAATAAATAAACTAATCGGATTCCGGCGAGCCGGCAGACGAGGTTCAATGGGACACCTCCAAACGGCGGTACGCGGATTAAACGCTTATCCGCCTTACACTTAATCCCTTGGTTTATAGTTCGTTTAACTTTGTTCTCATTTAGATACAATTAAAATCACTAATATGTACCCCATACTTATATTGATTCTATCTCTCTCTAACTCTGCAAGCGAAATGAAATTACGTTTATTTTATTCCATATGTTGCATTTGTACAATTTACAAATACATAAGATTTTTATATTAATCAATATATTTACGCCCGGGGAAGTACTCGTATCATTAATAGGTACATTTATTTCTACCGTAAAGCAGTTGTTATAACAATTTGTATTACAGTTTGAAGGGTGTGGTTGCCGGTTCACGTGTATACTAGAGGCAACCACCACAGTCCTTAAGAGTAACAAAACTTATGTGGCCGGCGAAGAATGGGACAAAGTCCTGGTCGAACTCGGTTAGAGTTATCCATGAGCGGCAGGGACCACTTGTGTGACAAAAACAATAACAAAAAATCAGAATTGTTACATAAATTATTTCCAATTCTTTTTATTAAATATCATTACGGCACTCTATACTTCCATTTCATGTTATGTAGGCACATCGTTTTGCTATTGGGTAACAGTAAGCTCTGAATATAATGGAATGGAATTGAATGGAAAGAAAATAATGAAACTATACATTTGCTCGCTGTCAACGACACTCGTGTCCCTATTGTGGATCGAGTGCATCGTACACAGTCGCGGTTGTCACACTTTACTTTGCGGCTTTATTAATGAGTGTGACGTAACAATAACTCAGATACACACACACATACACACATTCAAAATTGTGACACTGTCTCTAATGTAATGGGTAAGTACTGTCATTTCCTTGATATAGGCCTAAATCTTGCTTTAACGGCATTTACTTTTAATAGTATTCCAACTAGTTCGCAGTCCTCTGCATAAGATCAACGAATGAAATGTTTAAAGAACTAAAATTGATACCTTCGAGCTTAGTTTCATAGCAATCGGGATAAAGCTCAGACCTGATGGCTGTTATATCGTAAAAAAACAGTTCTAGATTATACCGAGTTATTTGAGTAAATGGAAACGTAGTACTAGTAGGTACACTGATCTGGTAGCATTTCAATTTCCATCCCACTGTTGGGGACGAGTCTCTCTCGCGAGTGTGGGGAACCTGAACCTGAACCTGAATTGAATGGAATAAAGATTAGTGGAAATAGCGTTTAAAACTTCCGACAAGATTTAACGATTGTTGCCTATCTATAACCAGTTCGAGCGACTGGTTCGCGTGCTCACAGAAGCATGGAAATGCTTAACAAAATTTGTTACTAGCGGTCACTTATACTATTTGGCATGGAATTTGCAATGGCATGGCTAGCATGGAATTTGCAATCGGATCAGGAGTACAAGCGTTTTCACGGAACTGTTCTATATACAAATGTTATGTATATGCTATAATATGCTTCTGATTACCAATATTATGATGGAGTTTTTAGCAGAATAAAATTCAATAATTAATTAAACTTTTTTTTAAATAATTCAATTCGAATTTTTATTATAGGTACGAGCAATTATGCGCGCCGAAAAACTTTTTTTCATTTTTAAAGAGGATTACGTTAAAACCGCTATTTTTGTTTATTCCTACAATATATTTTATACATTTTACTAAGTACTAAATGAAGCCTATAAGTTTTATGTTGTTATATCATTTTAATTTCATAACATTATTTGAACAGTAGGTATCTATATAAATTTTATCGAAACAATTTAAGCTAATTTTACGCGGCATACATTTATTACATACATAATAAAATGTCTAAACCATTTGTAATAAAATCCCGACGTGTGCACGTACATGTAATAAAATCGAAACACGTAGTACCCACACGGTTTAAATTAATAAAGTTCCCGCGAGCTCTCCATATCAACAGTATTAGGTACAATAAACGGATCGGCGCAGAGGAGTTCGTTAATCGGGCGACTTCATAGCCATCGAGTTAACTCGATAGGTGTACCTACACACGGTCCTCGTAATTCAATAACACGTTTTGCATGCAAGAGCCTATTAAAGCGATGCCCAGATTAATGTCTAAACGCTGACTCTCAACCAGCCAGTCCATTTCAATTCATGCGTTTTATATTCGGAATATGATATGGATTTTTATTAAAAACCGATTTATACAAGATTTTTCTGTTTATCGAACACCAACATAATCTTCTCGGTTTGATGTTGGTATGCCAAAATCGAAAACGAAACCAAAATTAAGTTGTATATTCCAGTATTCTAGTAGATTCCATGTTATCGCTTAAAACGGTCAATGACCCTTCCGTAGCATTAAAATGCAAATTTATACGAGAAATACATTTATACAAAAAACCAAGCATAGTAAATAAAAAAAGATTGAGTGCAGCTGGTCTGAGACTATAGAAAGTGTTCGTACGAGTATATGACTAGGTATTGTGCGGAGCTCTGAGGCCGGGAAAGTAGGACGTGGAATGTACATAACATAGGTTCTCTCGGAATGAGGTTACAGCTAGCAGCTTGGCAAATATATAGGTAGCTATTTGGCTATGTGCGCTGGAAACATTGAACTCGTCGTTTAATCGGGTTCCGATAACGAAGAGATGTTTGCATTACGCTGCATATATAAACATTAGCTACTTGATTCGAATTCGATTTGTTCGACGTGCCAATGTTTTCGCTCGTTACTGCTATTTAATATTTCTGAAGCGTTTGAATATATTTAAAATATGTTTTTTTTTATAAAAAATGTTGGACTGAAGCATGGATACCGCCAGGATTACATCACGGTGTAGATAAATGTAACGACAAATTCAAAAGGCCAAGTATTTGAATATGCACATCGAAAACATAAACATAATTTTGAATGTACATAGTTCAATTGCGTAAAATTGATAAAATAAAGATATGATTATTTTCTCTGTATTTCCTTATCTGCCAAGGGGTCTGTTAGTATTCGTAAATTTGTAGATTTCTCGTGTGTTTTCATCTATAGCAATGCGATTTCGTTTCGCAATAGCAAAATGTACTTAAAACATTACGTGTAATAACCACCCAATACTTGCAAACCAGAGTTCAAGTAAAGGATCAGGGTGAATTCTCATTACATATACATATAGGTATAGGTACTTAAGTCTTTTATAGAGCATACAATTTTGAACTGGACGAAAAACGGAAATATAATGTAAATAGATAAAAATGTAAGAAATAAAAATATATGTATACAACACCAATTGGAAATGACGCCGAACGTACTTATTGGTTATATTTTACTCTGTGGTAAAAGCGATTACAATCATTCAGCCTGTAAATGTCTTGTCGAGATACAAAAAGCAACAAACGTACTCAGCCCTTCGTATGCCGTTCTTATTCTGGTCACTGAGCGCCGGCCTGCCAGCACAAGTACTTTGTAGGTGGTAGAACCTGTACAATATTCGCCTATGGAACTACAGAGTAGTAGTAGTCTTAAAGAGTAGCAAAACTTCTGTGGCCTGCCAGGAATAAGACAAATACTAATGAGTAAATTATTAATTGAACTAATGCTATCCCAATCCCTCAGTTCTCTCACCTGTTTATATTAACCAACTATTTTTGTTAGTAACGCCACCACCAAACCTATCGACATTAGTTGTCCCGTTCCTATTCTTGGCTTGGCGCGGCTACTTCTAACTGCTGCACGCCCGTTAGCTACTCTATTTACATAGAAAAATATCTAAAACGAATAAATACTTAGTGATATTGAAGCAATTCAGTGTAGTGTACCAACGCTTGAAACTATAAATCGCCGTATGGTATGAGACCAGTCCCAAAAATCCTGGTGTAACGGTCAAGGCAAGCAGTTTTAAGTGTTCCACTCTACCTCACATCCGACCTCGACCGACTTCCGGGAGAAAATTTCAAGGGGCATTTTCGCAGAGCTCAAATATCAAATGTTCATCAAAAAGTTGTAAAATTTATTCTAATTAAATAAACCAAATAAATTTATTCTCTCTGCCTACTGCGCTAGGGACCTGGCGGGACGGTTATTTATTTATTTATTCTATTCCATTTTT